>PYAF01001708.1:0-30609 GCA_007407185.1 Glycine tomentella | reverse complement strand
GTCATAATAGCTTAGCTTTCTACATGGTTTCTCCTTATTGGCTAATAAATTCCTACCTTACAAGTGTCCTCCTTCTTGAAACTTCTCAATAATTTCCCTCCTTTCTTGATTTACACGTGGTCTAGCTTACTCAGGGTGCATTCCCTTTGATTTTTATTCAAAACCATAGGTAACTTAGACTTAGTCATAAAAATTTCTGCCCAAATCCCGTGTTACAAAAATATTCATTCTGAACTCGTTAACCGTTGGATCTTCTTAAAATTTTAAAGACCTACTCCTAACCCATATATCTAACTTTTGACCGTTGGGATTGTAGAAATAATGTTTCTATCTATCCACGTATCTGGCCAAAGGAGACAATAAAATTTGCTTCAAATATCTCTTAAGTCATTTATGACTAGCTTTCCACTTGCTTTACTCTTATTGGTTAAGCTTTTGTTTCCATACAAGTGGCTAGCTTCTACATTATTCTTTTGGCCTTCAATTTGCACGTTGCCTTTTATTCCTTGAAGAACACTCTTGACTTGTTGTATGTGGATAAGCTTGTTGTGTTCCAAAGTCTTCCTTTGGTCAACCTAGCTTTTTCTACTTGATTTTTATTGGCTAATGGTTTGAAATTTTACCACTCCTTGTCTCCTTGCCTCATCTTCACGTGTACTCTTCATATGGAAGCATTCCATTTGATTTTCTTTCTTATATCCCCAGCCAAGACTTATTTCTAGGGCCAAATGTACAAAATTTGCCTTTAATTACATATAATGATAATATTCTATTTTCTTATTGGTCCTTATGGATTTTAATTATTAGAATCACTAAACTAACTTATTTAGGCAACCTATTCTTCCCATAATTAAGAGAAAATTCCATAGATTATATTTGCACTTTTCTTATAATTTTTCTGATACCTGAGGTTGTCTAGATTGAGCTCTTTTCAAGATATTTTCTAAAATTCCTGAAAATCACAGTTTATGATTCTCTGTCACCAACCATGTTGATAATTTGTTGTCTAAGAGTATTTTATCCCATCCTCAGGTTCCCACAAATTTCTAAGGTCATCTAGTCCTTGTTTGACCTAAAGGGTATTTTGGTAATTTTACCATTCACCCTAGGGGTAAAATCGTCATTTTCAAAAATGTTCAGGGAAACTCTGTAATTGTCACCCTAATAGTATTTTGATCATTTTTCAAACATCCCAGAGTATTTATAAAATTTCTTCCTTCAAATATCTTACTAAAATGTCTAAGGGTATTTTCGTCATTTCCCTTAAATCCTTCTGTACTGTCTCTAGTTAACATTTTACCCCACTAATTGACTGTGATTCCAAAATTTTGGGGTGTTACAAATAGTGTTTTAGAATTTAGGATCTTTGTCTAGTGTTGATAGATATTGTCACTTGCTGTGCTTGTACAAGAATAATTTGATATAGTGAAAACTCTAACCTAGTATTGGTTGGAAGACATTGGATGTAGCCTCCATGTTTGTGAGGTGAACCAGTATGAATTGCTATGTAATTGTTTATTTATCTGTATATCTTTCATAACTATTGTTTGGAAATCAATATACAATCAATAAGAGACATTTAAGTCATGTCATGCATTTCAAGGTGATATTAGATTGAAAGAAAAATATGTTTTTGATCAAGGGTGATTGAGTGATACAATCTAAGTTTTAAATTTCGCTAATTATTTTCAAGAAAAGTTTTTAAAGGTAGTCTTTGTAACACCCTTCTAATTACTATATTATGCCTAGGTCATAATACGTAACTAGAAGATGTTAACTTTTCTAACGTAAAATTTTTAACCAAAATTGGTTAAGAAAAACTTATCTCAATATTAGAAAATTACGCTTATATTGAGCTTGTAGAGACTTTTTGGTCTCTTTAATAAATTATAACTTAGTAATAACTTGTAAATAATATTCCCTACAATAATAGTAATGTCCATATATTAGAAAGCATATAACAAACTACTACAGTTATAGTTGATTTTTAATTTCATAAACATATAACCCAAAGTAGATTCATTTTATTCACAAACACTTAAGAAATAATCTCATAATTCATCATTAATGCAAGCATCATTTTCAATCATGTCAATGCATAGCTTACCTTTATTATTTTACTCTTTAATACCCTAAACTAGACAATGAGCTCATTACTAGACTTAGGTTGCTCCCGCAAGGTCGTGCTCAGCTTAACTGTATTATCCTTTGGGGTCCCATAGGGTCGTGCTCAGCTTAACTGCATCACCCTTGGGTCAATATGTCTTTCCCACAGAGTCGTGCTCGGCTTAACCGTATCACCCATTGGGTACCATCAGGGTCGTGCTCAGCTTAACTGTATCACCCTTCAGGTATTATCTTTCTTTAGTCTTTCCCTCAGGGTCGTGCTCAACTTGACCGTATCACCCTTCAGGTCTTATCTTTTCATCTTTCTTAATGCATATGACATGCTCAATGACATGCAAAGCTACATAACTCATGTCATACAATTATGCCACAAAACATCAAGATTTCATCATATCAAAGAAAATCATAACAAAGAACATTATAACAACAAGATTTCTTACTACATATGATTCGGTTCTTCCTATAATCTATACTCATCTAATAGTCATTAAATCCATATCTTTTAGTATGTTAAACTAAACTTACTAAGCTTTCTAAAAAGGTATCACATGCCTCAATTGAAGTTATAAAACTCTACATATAATATTTTACAAATAGCGAGAAATCGATTCGGGGTGAATTAATGTGTGCATTAGTAATGATAGAGAATGATTCATATATGTTAATATTAATTGAATATTGAGGGTATGAATGATGAAACCCAATCCTACTTTCTTGTAAATAAATTTCATTTTACTAGTTTCGTAAATTTTCTGTTGCTTTCGTAATCACATGAAATTCCACTAATCCTTATTGTACATAACTATTGAACTGTTAAGTTTTATTTGTATTAATTGAGTAGCTCAAGTCCCTATGGAGATGATTTTTATAAATTCTGTAACCTGCAGCAACAATTGGTATGCTTACCAAAAGTCTAACACATTCGTCAGGAAATAATCTAAGCGTGTCTACATGACACTTTCACTTAGGAAAACTAGACAACAACAATCAAGGTCACCCTTTCGTGCACAAGTAACTCCCCCATGTTGATCAGCATAAGTCTCAAGATTCCAAATCGAGTGATATGCCCCCAAGTACAAACATTTTTCCTCATGAAAAATCACAAGTACTTACTGACAAAGTTTATACTATTTCCATGCAATTATGAAGTAAGAAACATACGCACCATCAATGCACTGACCATGAATAGTTAAAAATTCTAAGCAATATTTTTCCCTCTCAAGGGACGCTTGAAATTTTTAAACCAATCCCCTTCCCTCTCCAAGGATATCCAACAGGTCATTGCACTCCCAATGCACATACATAGCATACATCCATCACGGTGACATCATCAACATCAACATCATCTCATCTCAATGTCATCATCAACATCATCTCCTCTTAATGTCATCATCAACATCATTTCATCTTAATATCATCAACATCACAAGCAATCACATTCCATGTATATACATATAAATTCATGTCTGAGATTCATATTCCCCATGTCTTGAAACAACACAAATATCAGACAATCACAATCCATAATACAACGAGACAAATATTTTAGGAAAAAATCAAAATTAAAGAGGAGAACTATGGTATAAGAGACAAACTCTTATGCCCAATAAAAATTTAATAAAGAAGTAACTAGAGGAACAAATATAAAATTTTGAACAGAGTCTCCTCTGTAATTAAGACTTTTCCCAAAAATTTCAATCATTACAACAACATCATTCACATTTTCATTCATCAATAACAAACATATCACATCTCATTTGTTAAAAATAGTGTTTATTATTTGAGATATGTTTAGGAAGTGATAATTGAGATCTTTATAGATTTGTTTATTATTTGATTAATCTTTTAGAGATTTGATTATATATTATATTTTATTTGAAATTTTAAATATTTTAATCTAAAAAATCTCATGATTATTGTTAGTTGTTCTCACCTGAGATAGTGTTTTCACAAGAATTATATATATATATATATATATATATCATGTTTTCCATTAACTAGATAAACGAGTAATTAATTACATTAACTATTGTCTTAAGTACAAACGGTGTTACACTTTTACTTAGAAATCATATAAAACCTTTTTAAATAATTTCATAAATAGCAAAATATCTATTTTATAAGGTTAAAATTTGTGTACTAAAAATAAAATTAAATCTAATTAGTTAATATATTTATTACAAAGTAACATTTTGAATATATGTTTAAATTAATTTATTAAATATATTTTTATTCAAAATAATTTTAAATTATTTTATAAATAATATCGTAAATTTAATTAGTTTAAATTTTTTATAAGTAAAAGCAGTACATACACCTACTACACCTCCCTAAAACAGCATAAGGCCTCCAAAAAGATCAACAACCTCAATAGTGATCTTCACTGAGAATCCTTTGAGTCCATGTCATCACTGTCATCAGAGTCGACCATCTCCTCATCATCATCACCAATTAGTGCCTGCTCATTATCAATATAACTTCCTACACTACTAATCTCAAACCCGAAATACGAATAATCATAATCATCATCAACATGATAAAAGAGTACAAAAGAGGAATCCTTAGAGTCAAAATGAACAAGGATTCGAGGTGGTGGTAAAAAGTACTGTAGAGGAGGAACGAGGATCATTGTGTCGTCATCCCACCAATGAGCATCTAGCATGTCATCATCGCTTGGCGGGGGTCATGCTTGTCTAACAAAACTATAAGGAGCCACGTAGACAAAGTCAAGTCCTTTATGGGTAACCAAACGCCTGAAACAGGTGATATAAAAGAGATAGTAACGGGTCCCTGAAAGGTAGAGAAATTCATTTAGGCGTCATAGTCCTAACCCCCCCAGAGGGCTATAAGCTAGGTGAATGTTCCCAATCCAATGAAACTTATCCATCTACTTGATTCTCAAACACATATGAAAAGAAACACAAAGATAAAGGAGTGACCTCTCTGCAAGCCTTATTCATCAATCTCAATAGATTTAACATACAACAACAAACAATTGGGGAAAAAACCTAGGGTTTGACCTAAGTTATAAGACTCGACCTCAACCCTTAATCAGATGTATGGTCCATACCCAACCTCTTATGATTCACCATTGATTAACGATGTCGTATCGCTTCAAAACTGAAAATAATAGGAATACTTTACAATAACCAAGAGGGGGGTGAATTGGTTAAAGCTTGGTATTTTAAAATCAAATCAAAACAAAATCAAATCAGAGTTTCAGGATCTTTATACTTTCAAAACCAAGAAATCAATTTACCCAATCAAATGTCTCAACTCAAGAATTCAATAGATCAAAATTGAACTTGTTGAACAATGAGTTTGAATCAAAGAATTAAAGATTAATGAATTAGATGAGAATACAGATATAGAATCAACACACAAGCAATTTATACTGGTTCACTTCAAAACTTGAAGTTACATCCAGTTTCTTCCAACCAACACTACGTTAGAGTTCCACTATTATAAAATTTCAGTTCTTACAAGCAATTACAACATCTCCCCTTTATCAACCCTAGATAAAGATCAAAAATCTAAAACACTATTAGATTCTAAGAGACAAAGAACCAGAGAACACTACTCTCTTCTTTACACTAGAGAACCCTTCTCTAGATACAAGCAAGAACCCACTTTACAATAGCAATCTTACACAGAAATTCAGAACGAATTTTACACAGAACAATTAAGGAGAGAGATAACCTGATGATGCAACAAATGAATGCAAATGAATTACCAAATCAGGTTGAGAAGAAATCAAACTCAGAACACACTTCTCCTTAATCTTGAAAACAATCTTGCTCAAGAATCATTCAAAGACCCATTGATGTTTTGAATGAAGCAAGAAGTAAAAACACTTAGAAAACACTTAGGAATAGCTCGAGAGGCTTGTGTATATTCAGAAATACGAATTATCAAGTTGTGAAAAAAGCTTAGCCTCCAATCCTATTTATAACAAATTTTGTAACTAACTGTAATCGATTAAACACGCCTAATAATCGATTATTTCTCTTATGTAATCGATTATAATAACTCTATAATCGATTAAACCATTCAAAAATGTTTCTGGGATTTTCTAACGAGCAAAATAATCGATTATCCCGATGTGTAATCGATTAAAACAGAAGTTTTAAAAGTTACAAAATACACTAAGGAATCGATTAAAATATTTTGTAATCGATTAAAGCAGAAAACATTTATTTTCAAATTGAATGTGTAATCGATTACAATCCTTGGCAATCGATTAAATCAACAAAGTGATTTTTCATATATAGCCTAAGTAATCGATTACAATCTGTGGTAATCAACTATCACAGTAAGGCTTAAAAAACATGATTAACTATGTAATCGATTACAATCCTTAAGTAATCGATTAATTTCATTAACAAAGCAGTTTTGTTTCAAACAAGTATCAAATAATCTATCATTCCGATAGGTAATCGATTACAATGTTCATAAAATATTTTCCAAATAGCTTGAAGAACATATTAATTGATTAAAACCTTAAGTAATCGATTAATCCAGTGAAACTTGAATTTTTCCAAAAACTTTTTCACTTAGATAAAACCTTAATCAAATTATTAAAGCTTTGTTATTTTATTAGAAAATCATTTATTTAAATGAATGAATGAATGAATACAAACCATGGATCACCAGATTAACTTTTCTCTTAAACTTGAATCAATTATAACTTCAATGCATTCAAGCATGTTGAAAAGCTCAAAACCAAACTTGAATCATATGCTTCCAATCTTCATGATGCTCCCCCTATATCCAACAATCTCCCCCTTTTTGGCTTTGAACATGCCAAATTCTTGATTGATTAAGCGTTGGACTTGAAGTTAATTGAGGGAACCAATTTTGAAAAACTTTGAGCTTTGCAAACCTGCAAAAAATTTCAACTTTTTTGTCAAGAACAAGTGTTAGAGCATCTGTTGTTTGATCCATCATTCATTTACATTTATATCTTACTTAATTGTTTAATTTTTAACACTTAGTTCCCCCTAAATTTGTCAATCCATTTAATTCGAGATTTGGGAAAAAATTGTGCAATAAAACAGGGTAGAACAGAGTATGATGCAAAGCACGACCAAATCAATCAATTTGTCCCCCTATTTGGCTTATCAAAGTCAAAAAACATGTAAAGCACAACGGATAATGCAAGGAAATAGAAATGGATATATTAATCATAAAGGGAACCAAGGACAAAGCTTAAAAAATGAAAATAAAAGCATAAAAACAAAAAAAAAATATAAAAATACAAAGTCTAAAAAGATTCAGACTCATCAAACATAAGAGTTGCTTCAATATCATCTAGCCTATTCTTAATGCCTTCTAAAGCTGAACTTGTTTCAGCCCTAAAATCAGGATGCATTGTAATCAGGCCATCCATCTTCTGAAGCATGAGGGACTTAAACTGAGTGTAGATGGGTTGAGCAATATCTTCTTCTTCCTCAGCAACTTCTTCTTGAACACCAGCAGCACTAGGATGATCAGGCACTGGTTGTGGACCAACCATCTGCCACCCTTGAGGTGTCTTCACCATACTAAGCTTGTAGAGATGTGTGTCCTTGATGAGGCTGTTGCTAGAATTAGTGTTATCCACTACTTAATTTGACACATCAATATGAAAGTAGTCTATAAATCTGGATACAAGAACAACATATGGAAATGGGTAGTTGACAAGCCTTTTGGACTTTAACATTATCTCCTCAAGGATGAGAATCCAATTCATCAGAATTGAATTCTTTAGACAATACACTAGTTGTAGGTCCTCATCAGTTGCTTGGGCATGGTTTGTGGCTCTAGGTGTGAGGATATAGGTGATTATATAGTGCAGTAACCTATCCTCATGGGTCATAGGTCCAGTACCTAGCCTAGTTTTCAATCTCATATTGGGATCACTAAACATGTCCCTATATGTTTCAATGCTATTGTAGCCTTCAGGATTTTCATCAAACTTTCTTTCTCCTTCAAAGGAGATGCCAGCCACTGCCTTCCACACCTCATGGGTTATCACCATGGGCACTCCATTAACTTGGGATCTCAGTGTCCCATCCATGGATCCCTTGGCACAGGTGTAGAACACCTTGATTAATTCAGGGTAGAAAGTACCCTTTAACTCAACAAATTTTCTAAGACCCCGGGTTTCTAAGAAGGAAGGGAATTGAAAGCCTTCCTTAATAAACCAATCAAGCTCTAAGTGTTTGGGAGAACAGACTTGTTTAGTTGCATTGAATTGAAGATAGGTCATACGGTCTTTCTCATTATTGAATCAAAGGTCTAGCCTATTTGGAGGAGGGGGGTTTGATGATTCTCCTTCTCTTCTCTTAGGGGTTCTGGCTCTCTTAGAGGTAGACATTCTAAAATGGGATTCTAAGCACAGAAAAACAAAGGTTTAGAGAGAGAGAGAGGATAGAGATAGGTGTGATTTTGCCATGGAGCAAGGTTCTATTTATAGAGGATTTTAGGCTCCAAGCATTTAAAATTTGAATAAACTAGCTGTTAGAACATATTAAATCACTGTAGAGGGTTTAAATTTGAATTGGTGGGAGTTGGGCAGTGTCAGATTTTGCAGTAACTTCTCAAATAATCGATTATAATCCTTGTGTAATCGATTATTTCATATGCAGAAACACAAACAACACACACAATAATCGATTATTTTGCAACCATTTAGAGGTTGAAGACAATGTGTAATCGATTATTCCTTGTTTTAATCGATTATCACAGAGAGTTTTGATTTTCAGAAACACAATTTAGCTTGTGTAATCGATTAATCCGTCATGTAATTGATTATTCCAGAAGTTATTGAATTTTGAAAAATTTGATTTTCAACATTTTAATCGATTACCAATCACTGTAATCGATTATTCCAGTGAATGTTTATTTTGAAAAACAAATTTTGATTATTGTAATCGATTAATCCGAGGAGTAATCGATTATTACAGAAAAGACTTAATTCTTATAATTGACAAATAATCGATTATAATGGTAGTGTAATTGATTACATAAGCTCAATTTTCACTCTGAATGAGGATTTTAATGATTATAATCGATTAAGCTTTGCAGCATGAGATGAAATTTCTAAGTTTTTGTGATGAAGGATTCAATATTCAATGTAATTCACTTGAAAAGGCATACAACATGGTATCAAAACATTCAAGCTAAGAGAGATTAGATTCATCCAAGATTCCTAGCATGTTTCTAAGAGCATAGAATCTATCTCTAGCTAATGGTTTAGTAAAGATATCATCCAATTGATTATTTGTATCAATGAAATCAATTTTGATATTACCTCTTTGAACATGATCTCTGAGAAAGTGATGCCTTATCTCAATGTGCTTGGTCCTTGAGCGCATTATTGGATTCTTTGAGATGTTAATAGCACTTGTGTTGTCACATAGCAAAGGTATTTCTTTCAGTTCAACTCCAAATCTTGCATTTGTTGCTTCAACCATAGGCTTTGTGCACAACAACTTCCAGCTGAGATATATTCAGCTTCAGCAGTTGACAATGCAACACAAGATTGTTTCTTGCAATGCCATGAGATCAATGAACTTCCAAGAAGATGACAAGTGTCACTTGTGCTTTTTCTATCTAACTTGCATCCTGCAAAGTCAGAATCAGAATATCCAATAATATTAATTGAAGCACCTTTGGGATACCAAAGACCAACTTTTGGTGTAGCCTTGAGATATTTGAGGATCCTTTTGACTGCTGTAAGGTGAGACTCTTTGGGATTTGCTTGATATCTTGCACACAAGCAAACACTCAACATTATATCAGGTCTACTAGCTGTCAAATATAACAATTATCCAATCATTCCTCTGAATTTTGACTCATCAACCTTTTTTCCACTTTCATATGAATCAAAATAGGTTGAGGTTGCCATAGGAGTTGCAGCATCTTTACTTTTCTCCATTTCAAACTTTTTGATCACTTCAAGGCAATATTTTGATTGATTGAGAAATGTTCCATTCTTCATTTGCTTCACTTGAAGTCCAAGAAAGAATGTTAATTCTCCCATCATTGACATTTCAAATTCCTTTTGCATAGTTGTAGAGAATTCCTTGCAAAGCATATGTTAGTTGAACCAAAGATTATATCATCAACATAAACTTGAACCAATAAGATATCATTCTTATGCCTTTTGATGAATAAAGTTTTGTCAACATGGCCCCTTGTGAAAGATTGTTCAAGCAGAAACTTGCTTAGTCTTTCATACCATGATCTAGGAGCTTGCTTCAAACCATAAAGGGCCTTTTTAAGTTTAAAAACATAGTTTGGATGTTTAAAATCAGTAAAACCAGGAGGTTGTTTGATGGACTCCTAAGCTGAATCAAGTCCTGTTTGCCCCGATCTTCCTTGCAATGGAATCAATTCTTCAATGGAAATAAAAACAGAGTATGAAGTGCTCTATTTTTGACAGCTTTTTAGGTTTTGTGATTTAGGAATTGGAACAATGGAAGAAGATCAAAAATGGATTTGGATTAACACCATGGAATAGGAATTCCAATAAGTCTTGCAAGAATTACCACAATAGCTCAGAAGCTATTGATAGGAAACAAGAAGTTCTTCACTAAGAACAAGGGAGAATAACTCTCAACCTCTCACACACAAAGTGCATTCTAATTTCATTCAACCAAAAGTCCTTACAATCTGTTGAAATGGAGCTTATATAGGCCACAAAACTATAAGCTAATGAAATGCAAATGTGTTCTAAATGAAATATAAATGTAGCTTCCAAGGAAAGCTATCAAAACAATTGTTTAAAACTGAAAATGGCGCCTCTGCAGCAAAACGGTAATAATTGATTATTTCGAATGGTAATCGATTATTTTGAACCAAATAATCGATTACTAACTCTTGGTAATCGATCACATTGCTCATTTCAGCCTGGAAACTGACTCATGAACAAAATAATCGATTATCTCACAAAATAATCGATTATCACAGGAGCTTCCAAAACCAAGTAATTGATTACAAGCCAGAATAATCGATTATCACAGGAACTCACAGGAATTCACACTTCCATTGTAACACCCCGTAGGCCTCCGACGTGTTATCATTAATAATATCAGATTAGCGCATAAAACATAGTTTATAAAATTTAGCGGAAGCACATAATCGCTTTTCTTGATACATTATGTAAGGAATCATAATTATGTCGAGAAATAAATATACAAAACCATATATCACGCCCCTGCCAATCCAGTTATCCAATCAAACATAATTATGACAGATAACAAAATTCTTAGGCAGAGTAGCAATATACAACCCATATACTCAGGGGAAAGTATCATATACATATCATCAAAGGTCTGTACAATATATATACATCTCAGTTTCACACCACACCATGGTGCTACAAAATAATATCAACCCTCAGCAGAGGTGTACAGAACTATACATCAAACACAAAATAAACTATGGAGCCTTCATGCTCTCTATGCTGCTCCTCAGCCAAGCAGTCTAGTCTCTGATGGGCCTCTTGCCCTGAGACTGCTCTTCACTTCTAGAGGGTTCACCTGAAACCACATAAACCCCACACGGGGTGAGATAACATATCTCAGTAAGCTCAGGATCCATGGAGGAATATTCTCCATCCTGGCCCACTATCATAATACACACAAACAAGTATCACAGTCAAATGGCTCACTGGCCTAGCCCTCTGGCTTTCACAACAACACAACATATCATACAAACGTGGCTAAACATTTCAGAGTAGGAGGAATAGCCATCTCCTGTAATAATGCTACGGAATAGGAGGAATTGCCGTCTCCTAGAATGGGAGGAATATCCGTCTCCCAGTGTGAGGCCGGAACTCACACCTGTGTCATCCCATTGGGAGCTACCCCTTTGCATGGATGCACAATATATGGTACCTCTGAGAATAGAAGGAATAGCCGTCTCCTATTCCCTTGGCCTAGGGGATCATCATCACCCCGGGATCATCCTCACCCAAGAGCCAGCCATACTAGGAGGAATCGCCATCTCCTAGGGAGGTCCATATCTATCTATTGGCCAATAGATCTAACTCAATCACAATCATATCATAGCATAATTCAATTCATCACAGATCAAGCACAGAGGCATACATTCATCATCACACGAATGCAGATATACATGCATGCATTATGAAATGACCACAACTCCCCCGGAGTGTGGTGTGGCACACAAGATGAGAATCATCCCCAGGGACACTGAACTTACCTAGCAGGATATCACTCTGTAGTCTTGTCCCTGCTCTGTGGCTCCCGCCACCAATAATCTCAGAATCAACGCCTAATCAAGGCACATGTAATTTCATATCAAAACTAGCCATCGGGCATCAACCACAGAACATATCATAATATAACATAAATCCCCTATCCTAGGGTATAAACAAACTCAGCTCACTCTGGCTACATAGAGACCCCTACCATGTCCCTCAGGCTGAACGCCAAACGTCTGAGTCATTCCAGACTCCAAAACAAAACACATATATCCATAGTATTATCTCATCAGTCTCAACATTCTCAATTCCACTGGAATGGTCTAAACCTCAGTCAAGACACCATTCCTCTAGCCTCACAAGCTCATAACAGACATAATCTAGGCTCTGGAATGGCCTCTACATCACAAATGATTCATCCTAAAGGCCGCACATACAAGCCATAGAGCCAAAATTCAAAGTCATCTAAATCAAAGACTGAAAGCTAATCCTTCATCTATTCCTCGCCCTGACCAAGTTTCTCTACAGGACCCTGGGCTAATTCTAGCCCCATCTCAAGTGGGTCACTATTCACAGGAACCCCCAAATTCGAAAATCAATCGGAGAAACATGAGTTTCCTACCTCAGTGGCGACCAGAAAGACCTCAGGACAGCTTCCCCTAGCTTTCTTGTCCTTGATCCGCTGTGGTTCCTTGCCGAAACTCAAGTTCTCTGAGGATTTCCTCTGAGAAATCACTCCTCACTCAAATGGGGTTTTATGAGGGTGAAAACTGAAGGATTCAAGCTTTTATACGTTCTTATCACATTCAAATGTTAGGGAAAAGTGTTTAAGCTCTCAATTAGGGTTAGAAAAAGCTTGAACAAGCTTCCATGGAGGTTTAGGACGAAGAGGAAGAAGGAGGAAGGAAAATACCAGATTTTTCGAGGGTTTGGGCCTTTTATAGGCCCCTGACGCGACTCTCACGCCCCAGCGTGAGCTCCCACGCCCCAAGCGTGGGTTAGCAGACAAAATTTCATTTTTGGGCTGCTTCCCACGCCCTAGGCGTGGCCTCCACGCCCCAAGCGTGGACATCCAGAAAAATTTGGTTTTCTGAGCTGCTTCCCACGCCCCAGGCGTGGACCTCCACACCCCAAGAGTGGAACCTCAGAAAACCCATAAATCAGCCTCAAACCTTAGGGTTATTATATTCTCCCCCCCTTTTTAAGAATTTTGTCCGCAAAATTTGGAAACATACCTGTTAGCTAACTCGGGATATCTCTGTAGCAGCTCCTGTTCTCGCTCCCAAGTTGCTTCTTCAGGCATCCTGCCTTCCCATTGTACCTTGACTATGGGAATGGTTTTGCTGCGGATCTGCTTCTCCATTCTATCCAGAATCCTCAAGGGCCGTGTAGGACTCGTCAGGTTCTCTCTGATCTGCACTGTGTCTGGCTCTACCACGTGTGAGGGATCAGCAACATACTTCCTCAACTGAGACACGTGGAACACATCATGCAAGCCTGGCAACTGAGGAGGCAAAGCTAGCCTGTATGCCACTGGTCCTATCCTCTCTAGGATCTGATATGGACCAATGAATCTAGGGCTCAACTTTCTCACACCCAAAGCTCGTCCTACGCCCGTCACTGGAGACAACCTCAGAAACACATGGTCACCTTCCTCAAACTGCAAGGGTCTGTGCTTCTGATCATAATAGCTCTTCTGTTGACTCTGAGCCTTTATCAGCTTATCTCTAATCATCTTGATCAGCTCAGAGGTCTCTTGAACCATCTCAGGTCCAAGTAACTGCTTCTCTCCTACCTCTGTCTAACACACTGGAGTTCTGCACCTCCTGCTATACAAAGCTTCATATGGCACAATGCCCAAGCTGGCATGAAAACTGTTATTATATGAAAATTCCACCAGAGGTAGATATCTGTCCCAACTAGTACCTTGCTCCAAGGCACAAGCTCTCAGCATATCCTCCAGAGTCTGGATGGTCCTCTCCGTCTGACCATCTGTCTGAGGATGGTAAGCAGTGCTGAGTCTGAGCTGGGTTCCAAAAGCCTCCTGGAGCGCACCCCAGAACCTTGAGGTGAACTTAGGATCTCTGTCACTGATAATACTGTCAGGGACTCCATGCAATCTTACAATCTCCCTGACATATAACTGGGCCAACTTCTCTGTGGTGTAGTCAGATCTCACAGGTAAGAAATGAGCAGACTTGGTCAGCCTGTCAACTATCACCCAGGTGGAATCATATCCACTCTGAGTCCTCGGTAATCCCACCACAAAATCCATGGAAATGTTGTCCCATTTCCACTCAGGGATCTCCAAAGGCTGAAGTAGACCAGACGATCTCTGATGCTCAATCTTGACCTTCTGACACACCAAACACTTGGTCACATGTTCAGCTATGTCTCTTTTCATCCCTGGCCACCAGAAATTCTTCTTCAGATCATGATACATCTTGGTGGCTCCTGGATGAATGTTGAACTGGCCCTGATGTGCCTCAGCTAGGACGACATCTCTCAGCTCGCCCTTAGGCACCACAATACGACCTTGGTATTTCACCAAGTCGTGATCTTCCCAAGAAACATCTGGTTGGCCAATCATGGCCCTCACATCCTCATCCTGCTGCTGAGCTTCTCGGATCCTCCTGATCAGCTCATTATCTACCTTGGTCCTGCTCAACTCAAGACCACGTGCACCTTCTGCCATTGTCAAGTGCATATCTCTAAATTGCTCAATCAGCTTGCAATCAGAGATCATCAAACATGCAGCAACCACATTCTTTCTGCTCAAGGCATCAGCAACCACATTAGCCTTGCCTGGATGGTATCTCAGCTCAAAATCATAGTCCTTCAGGAACTCCATCCAACGCCTTTGTCTCATGTTCAGCTCCTTCTGATCAAAGAGGTATCTGAGACTCTTGTGGTCACTGAACACTATCAACTTGGCACCATACAAATAGTGCCGCCATATCTTCAGAGCAAATACCACAGCTGCTAACTCTAGGTCATGAGTGGGATACGACTCTTCATGAGGTTTCAGTTGTCTGGAAGCATAGGCAACAACCTTCTGATCCTGCATCAGCACACACCCAAGTCCCCGCTTGGATGCATCACAAAACACCTCAAAGACTCCCTCAGGATCAGGAAGAGTCAGCACTGGAGCTGTGGTCAACCGCTCTTTCAGCTCCTGGAAACACTGCTCGCACTCATAGGTCCACACAAATGGAACCCCTTTCCGTGTGAGTCGAGACAGAGGTACCACCAACTGAGAAAATCCCTGAATGAATCTCCTGTAGTAGCCAGCCAATCCCAGGAAACTTCGGATCTCAGACACGTCCTTGGGCCTCTCCCAGGACATCACTGCCTCTATCTTGCTGGGATCCACAGATACACCAGCTGCTGAGATCACATGGCCAAGGAACTTCACCTCAGACAACCAGAACTCACACTTGGCCAGCTTAGCATACAACTGCTTGTCCCTCAAGATCTGAAGGGCTGTCCTGAGATGCTCGGCATGCTTTGTCTCCGTCCTGGAGTAGATCAGAATGTCATCAATGAAGACCACCACAAACTGATCTAGTAAAGGTCTGAATACCTTGTTCATATAATCCATGAACACAGCTGGGGCATTTGTCAGACCGAAAGGAATGACCTGATACTCAAAGTGACCATACCTAGACCGGAAGGTTGTCTTAGGTATGTCTGCTGGCTTGATCCGAATCTGATGATATCCGGATCTCAGGTCAATCTTGGAGAACACTCTGGCTCCCCTCAGCTGATCAAGCAGATCATCAATACGAGGCAGAGGATACTTGTTCTTCACAGTAACCTTGTTCAACCGCCTGTAATCCACACATAATCTCATACTGTCGTCCTTCTTCTTTAAGAAGATCACCGGTGCTCCCCACGGTGAGACACTCGGTCTAATGAACTGCTTGGACAGCAGGTCCTCCAACTGCACCTTCGGCTCCCTCAACTCCAGAGGAGCCATGCGGTAAGGTGCCACAGAAATTGGTCCTACACCAGGAACCAAATCAATGGAGAACTCTATCTCCCTCTCTAGTGGTAGTTGAGTTATCTCCTCAGGAAAAACATCTACAAACTCATTCACCACCGGTATCCGAGACAGGTCGACACCTGGCTTATCTTCTGTAACTCCCAAGAAGATATAGCGCTGAGCTCCCTCTGTGATTGCCTTGCTAGCTTGCAAGACTGAAAGAAATGCTGTAGAGCTCAAGCCTGCCTCACCAGAAGGCACAACCACCTTCTTCTGACAATAGTCTAGCATCACACCATATCTGGTCATCCAATCCATACCCAGAATCATCTCAAGAGTAGGCATCGCTAGAAAAAACAAATCAGCCACATAGGCTCTGCCCTCAAAGCAAAACTGCACGTCCTTGCAGCACGTGCTCACCTGACATTTCTCTCTAGATGCGGTCATAACCTCCATCGGAGGAGTCAAACTGGTCTTAGGCAATCTCAGCCTCTCAACCACCATATCCTGAATAAAGGAATGTGTGGCTCCAGAATCAAATAAAACTCTCACATCACAATCATCGATCAGAACTGTACCTCTGATCAGGTCTGGAGCTCTGGCCGCTTCTCTGGCGTCTACTGTATACACCCGACCTGCTGTGGGTATCACCATCTCCACTAGAGCAGCCTGTGCCCGACTCTCAGTCTGAGGGCACTCTCTGGATATGTGGCTTGGTTTGCCACATCTAAAACACACTATCTGGCCGGAGGAACACAATCCCAGTGCTCACGTCCACAGGCTGGGCACTTCAGAGGTGGTCTCCTCTGAGGAAAACTGCTCTGTCCTGATCTCCTCTTGAATTTATCAGAGGACGTAGAGGCTCGCAACATCTTGCCTTACTCTTCCCGGGCGGGCCGGAACCACTAAATCTTCTCCCCTCCTGTCTGACTGTGGGGATGGGTTGTCTGCCTCTGCAGGATACCTTCCACCTAGTGACTCTGTCTCACCAGGGTATCCATGTCTCGTGACCCCAGACCAGCTACCAACACCTGGATATCATCTCTAAGTCCCCTTAGGAACTTAGCTGCAAGAATCTCAGCTTCAGGCATAGGTCTCCTGAAGTGTGCATACTGGGCCAGCTCATTAAACTGGGCCAGATACTTGTCCACTGTCATGCTCCCCTGGACGAGTCCATCAAACTCCGCTTGCTTCTGTTCCCGAGCATCTCTGGGAAAGTATCTGTCGAGGAAATAGGCCTCGAATAACTGCCAGGTAATCTCCTCTCCCCGGCCTCTCAACAGTGGAACAGTGGTCTTCCACCACTTGTGGGCATCTCCCTGAAGCATGTAGGTTGCATATAGCAACCTCTGATGGTCTGGGCACTACATGACCTCAAAAATCTTCTCTAAAGCTTGCAACCACCCTGCTGCAGCTACTGGGTCATAGCCCCCTGAAAACACTGGAGGGTCATGCATCCTGAATGTGATCAGCATCTTCCCTCTGGCTGCTACGTTACTGTCGACCTCTATCTGGGACATCTGGTCCCCTCGCTGGTGACTCACACTAGCCTGCTGGCAACTAGCCTCGCCCTCAGCTACAGGAGGTGTGGAGGATGTTCTGTCAGTCCTCCTGAGATTTCTCACCTCCTCTAACAGGTCCTGATTGGCCTTCATCAAGGCCTCGTTCACCCCTCGGGTGGCAGCCATCTCTTGCTGCATCTCTACCTGTATCTGTCTGTTGGCAGCTAGCTCTTGCTGCATAGCGGCTAGTGCAGCCGCAACTGGATCAGGCTGGGCACTGGTAGCCCAACTGGTGCCTCTAGGTCTCACCATAGCACTACACATGTACATCACACAGTGAGTTGATCAGGCCCACAGTTAATGTACCCCCATGTAATGCTCATGTCAAACAGTCATAAACAGGCACCAATCAAGTTCCATACATAATGTTCTTATCAAGAAACCGCTCTGATACCATTAAATGTAACACCCCGTAGGCCTCTGACGTGTTATCATTAATAATATCAGATTAGCGCATAAAACATAGTTTATAAAACTTAGCGGAAGCACAGAATCGCTTTTCTTGATACATTATGTAAGGAATCATAATTATGTCGAGAAATAAATATACAAAACCATAAATCACGCCCCTGCCGATCCAGTTATCCAATCAAACATAATTATGACAGATAACAAAATTCTTAGGCAGAGTAGCAATATACAACCCATATACTCAGGGGAAAGTATCATATACATATCATCAAAGGTCTGTACAATATATATACATCTCAGTTTCACACCACACCATGGTGCTACAAAATAATATCACCCCTCAGCAGAGCTGTACAGAAATATACATCAAACACAAAATAAACTATGGAGCCTTCATGCTCTCTATGCTGCTCCTCAGCCAAGAAGTCTAGTCTCTGATGGGCCTCTTGCCCTGAGACTGCTCGTCTCTGATGGGCCTCTTGCCCTGAGACTGCTCTTCACTTCTAGAGGGTTCACTTGAAACCACATAAACCCCACACGGGGTGAGATAACATATCTCAGTAAGCTCAGGATCCATGGAGAAATATTCTCCATCCTGGCCCACTATCATAATACACACAAATAAGTATCACAGTCAAATGGCTCACTGGCCTAGCCCTCTAGCTTTCACAACAACACAACATATCATACAAACGTGGCTAAACATTTCAGAGTAGGAGGAATAGCCATCTCCTGTAATAATGCTACGGAATAGGAGGAATTGTCGTCTCCTAGAATGGAAGGAATAGCCGTCTCCCAGTGTGAGGCCGGAACTCACACCTGTGTCATCCCATTGGGAGCTACCCCTTTGCATGGATGCACAACATATGGTACCTCCGAGAATAGAAGGAATAGCCGTCTCCTATTCCCTTGGCCTAGGGGATCATCATCACCCCGGGATCATCCTCACCCAAGAGCCAGCCATACTAGGAGGAATCGCCATCTCCTAGGGAGGTCCATATCTATCTATTGGCCAATAGATCTAACTCAATCACAATCATATCATAGCATAATTCAATTCATCACAGATCAAGCACAGAGGCATACATTCATCATCACACGAATGCAGATATACATGCATGCATTATGAAATGACCATAACTCCCCTGGAGTGTGGTGTGGCAAACAAGATGAGAATCATCCCCAGGGACACTGAACTTACCTGGCAGGATATCACTCTGTAGTCTTGTCCCTGCTCTGTGGCTCCCGCCACCAATAATCTCATAATCAACGCCTAATCAAGGCACATGTAATTTCATATCAAAACTAGCCATCAGGCATCAACCACAGAACATATCATAATATAACATAAATCCCCTATCCTAGGGTATAAACAAACTCAGCTCACTCTGGCTACACAGAGACCCCTACCAGGTCCCTCAGGCTGAACGCCAAACGTCTGAGTCATTCCAGACTCCAAAACAAAACACATATATCCATAGTATTATCTCATCAGTCTCAACATTCTCAATTCCACTGGAATGGTCTAAACCTCAGTCAAGACACCATTCCTCTAGCGTCACAGGCTCATAACAGACATAATCTAGGCTCTGGAATGGCCTCTACATCACAAATGATTCATCCTAAAGGCCGCACATACAAGCCACAGAGCAAAAATTCAAAGTCATCTAAATCAAAGACTGAAAGCTAATCCTTCATCTATTCCTCGCCCTGAACAAGTTTCTCTACAGGACCCTGGGCTAATTCTAGCCCCATCTCAAGTGGGTCACTATTCACAGGAACCCCCAAATTCGAAAATCAATCAGAGAAACATGAGTTTCTTACCTCAGTGGCGACTAGAAAGACCTCAGGATAGCTTCCCCTAGCTTTCTTGTCCTTGATCCGTTGTGGTTCCTCGCCGAAACTCAAGTTCTCTGAGGATTTCCTCTGAGAAATCACTCCTCACTCAAATGGGGTTTTATGAGGGCGAAAACTGAAGGATTCAAGCTTTTATACGTTCTTATCACATTCAAAGGTTAGGGAAAAGTGTTTAAGCTCTCAATTAGGGTTAGAAAAAGGTTGAACAAGCTTCCATGGAGGTTTAGGGCGAAGAGGAAGAAGGAGGAAGGAAAAATACCAGATTTTTCGAGGGTTAGCAGACAAAATTTCATTTCTGGGCTGCTTCCCACGCCCCAGGCGTGGCCTCCACACCCTAAGCGTGAACCTCCCACACCCCAAGCGTGGACATCCAGAAAAATTTGGTTTTCTGAGCTGCTTCCCACGCCCCAGGCGTGGACTTCCACGCCCCAAGCGTGGAACCTCAGAACACCCATAAATTAGCCTCAAACCTTAGGGTTATTATATCCATGTAATCAATTACAAGATGGAATAATCGATTACAGCAGAGCTATTGACAAATCTAACATTTATACAAGGTATTTAATTGATTACAGGCTACTGGTAATCGATTACAACAAATAAATTCAGCATTTTGTAGCCTTCTCCATGGTTCTCCAAGAGATTGAGTTTGGATTGTATATGATCTTGGAGTATTTGAGCCCTAGCCCTTGTCATTGGCCCTTTAATCACTAAAAGAAGTGCTTCCATGTGTAATTCCAAGTCTTCCTTCACTTGCCTATGTTTTAGGATTGTATCATTGTTCAACATATATATCCTCCTCACTGTATCCATTTAAAAAGGCACTTTTAACATCCATTTGAAATAGTTTGAAATCCATTAAACATGCATAAGCAAGCAATAACCTGATGGCTTCCAATCTTGCAACCGGAGCAAAAGTTTTCTCATAGTCTATGCCTTCTTCTTGGTTGTAACCTTTAGCAACCAATCTAGCTTTATTTCTGACTATGATTCCACTTTCATAAAGTTTATTTCTAAAAAAACCATTTTGTACCAATAGGTTTGAGAGAGGATGGTCTAGGAACAAGTTCCCAAACTTCATTTCTCTAAAACTGATATAATTCATCATGCATGGCATGCATCCAATGTTCATCATGTAAGACTTGATCAATATTCTTAGGTTCAATTTGAGAAACAAAAGCCATATTACAACATAGGTTTCTTAATGAAGATCTAGTAGATACTCCCTTTGAAACTTCACCTATTATGTTGTCAAGTGAGAGGTCTCTTGTTGTTCTCCAATCTTTAGGCTCTTGAACAGGGGTTGATGGTTTTATTTCAACACCTGGTTATTCTTTCTCTTTAATTAAGAAATCATTAAGCTGAATAAATTCTTCCATTGGACCTGCATCTATATCACATTTCTTTTCCTCTTTAAAGGGATTAGACTCATCACAAATCACATGTACAGATTCTTCGATGCACATTGTTCTTTTGTCGAATACTCGATAAGCTTTACTATGTAATGAATATCCAACAAAAATTGCTTCATCAGCCTTAGCATCAAATTTTCCAAGTGATTCTTTCTAATTGTTTAATACAAAACACTTGCAATCAAAAGCTATCAAATGAGAAATGTTGGATTTTCTACCTTTGTATAGCTCATAAGGAGTTTTCTTTAAAATATGCCTTATAAGTAATCTATTCAAAGTGTAGCATACTTTACTTACAGCATCAGCCCAAAAATATTTTGGCAAATTTGTCTCATTAAGAAGAGTTCTTGCTCCTTCAAGAGATCTGTTTTTCCTCTCCACAATACCATTTTGTTGAGGTGTTCTTGGAGTTGAAAAATTGTGGTTACTTCCATTTTTTTCACAAAATTTTTCAAAATGTTCATTTTGGAATTTTCCACCATGATCACTTCTTATTGAGATAATTTTGCTTCCCTTTTCATTTTGTACAAGCTTGGCCATTTTTCTAAATGCAAAGAAAGCATCACTTTTGGATTTCAAAAACAGAGTCCAAGTGAATCTAGAGTAATCATCTACAATGACAAGCCCATAATGATTGCCACCTAAACTCATTGTTCTAGAAGGACCAACCAAATCAATGTGCAGTAATTCAAGTGGTCTAGAGGTGGAAACAATGTTTTTACTTTGAAAAGAGATTTTAGTTTGTTTCCCTTTTGACAAGCATCACAAAGTTTGTCCTTTTCAAACTTGAGTTTGGGCAAACCAATTACTAAATTCTTTCTAATAAGCTTGTTCATATGATGCATGTTTATGTGACTTGCCCTTCTATGCCATAGCCAAGATTCATCAATCTTGCTTATTAGACAAGAAGTGTTATGAAATAATGCATGATCAATTGAAAGTAAGTAAATGTTACCTTTCCTTTTACCTATATGAATTACTTCACCACTTTTCCCATCACAAATCATGCAATAATTCTCATTTAATGAGACTTTAAATCCTTTGTCACAGAGTTGGCTTATGCTTAAGAGATTGTGCTTCAAACCTTCTACATAAAGAACATTTTTGATCTTTGTTTTAAAGCTATCTCCAATGTTGCATTCTCCAATGATCTTTCCTTTATTATTATCCCCATAAGTGACATATCATCCATCTTTAAGAGTTAAATTTGTAAGCATGGGCATGTCTTCTGTCATATGTCTAGAGCATCCACTGTCAAGGTACCATATTGAGGATTTAGCTCTAAGACACACCTGCAAAAATCAAATCAATTTATAAAGGAAGGTACCCAATTGAGGTTGGGTCCATAGGGGTTAGCAGCTTTCTTTTTCTTTGGAACCCAAATGCAATCTCCATTTGGCACATAGAATCTCCTACCATAGCATTTGTATGATGTGTGTCCTTTCTCCATACAATAGTTGCAGGTGATAGATTTTGATGTTTTTCTAAGGAATGCATTTTGATTGATCTTTGAGTTTTTAAACCACTTTTGATTCTTCTGTTTTGGAGGCACAAATACAATTTCCAAATGTTTTTGAGCCTTGTTTGTATCCCAAACCAACAGTATCTCCAACATACTTTTGCATACTTAACATTTCAGCCAAGTTGCATTTTCCTTTGTAAAGCATTCTCAAAAGATCAATTAAATCATTGTTCTTGAATAAAAGTAACATGTACTTTTCTCCTTGACTCTTTTTGTAATTATCAAAATCTTTTTGCAGCAAGTTATATTTGTCAACATTTGTAGAAGAAGAAGCACAAACACATCCATTCAAATTGTAACTTGAAACAAGTTTTTCATTCTCTTCTTTCAAGTTGCAAATCTCAGTTTGCAATTCAGTTATTTTTGCAACATGCCATCTAAGATTTCCTTTGAGCTTGTTATTGGATTTTGCAAGCTTTTGGGCTTCCTCATGCATTTCTTGGAAAGCAGTAATAGCTTGTTCAAGTTTAGAATTTACCTCCTCTCCATCACTTGATAGATCATCATCATCTTCATTGATGGTGGAGGTGAGACACATGTTGGCTTCTTCATTTTCTATTGAAGATTCTGAGGTAGTTGACTCATTATCTTCCCAAGCTATGTAGGCTCTTTTAGATTTCCCTTCCTTCCTCATCTTGTTGTCCCCTTGTTGTTTTTTCAAGTAGATTGAACATTCATATTTGATGTGGCCAGGTTTACGACATTCAAAGCATGTAAAATTGTTGTCAATCTTCTTGTTGTTGTTGTTGTTGTTCTTGCTGGTTTTAGTGAACCTTTTGTTCTTGTTTTTCCTCAAGAACTTGCTAAACCTCTTGACAACTAAGTTCATGTTGTTCTCTTCATCCTCATCACTTAATTCTTCCTCTTTTTCAGCTTTTGAATTTGTAGCTTTCAGTGCAATGCTTCTGCTTTTCTTTTATGCATCTTCAGTGCAAATTAGTTGAGACATTTCAAGCTCATATTCAAGTAGCTTACCAAATAGTGCAGCCATGGACATCTTTGATAGATCTTTGGATTCCTTGATTGCTGTCATCTTTGGTTGCCAAGGCCTTGTTAGACACTTAAAGATCTTGATGTTTAATTCTTCAATATCAAAGATCTTCCCAAGACCCAATAGATGATTGATAATATGAGTGAATCTTGTCTGTAGCTGAGAAATGCTTTCATTGGTGTTCATCTTGAACATCTCATACTCATGAATCAATGCATGCTTCCTTGATCTTCTAATTTCTTCAGTTCCTTCATGAGTAATCTCCAGCATCTGCCACATTTCTTTTGCACTTGTACATTTCCCTGTTCTAAAAAATTCATCAGAGGAAAGTGTAGAGGTGATCATATTTTTAGCTTTAAAATCATATTGAAAACCTTTTGTTTAGCATCTGTCATCTCATCCCATTCTTTGGGAATCAATTCATTGGCAACAATTTTCTTTGGAATAAAAGGACCCTTTTCTATAGCATTCCAAGCACTTGGGTCATTTGATTGAATAAAGATTTTCATTCTATTTTTCAAAAACTGAAATGTTCCCCTTCAAACATAGGAGGTCTGTTTAGAGAAGTACGTTCCTTGAAAGTTATTTGTGAGGTATTCATTTTTTTTTTTGAAGAAAAACTAGTGATCTTGAATAACTCTCAAGAACCAACTCTTGATGCCAATTAAAAATAATAAGAATACTTCACAATAACCAAGAGGGGGGTGAATTGGTTAAAACTTGGTATTTTTAAATCAAATCAAAACAAAATCAAATCAGAGTTTCAGGAACTTTATCACTTTCAAAACCAAGAAATCAATTTACCCAATCAAATGTCTAAACTCAAGAATTCAATAGATCAAAACTGAACTTGTTGAACAATGAATGTGAATCAAAGAATTAAAGATTAATGAATTAGATGAAAATAGAGATATAGAATCAACACACAAGCAATTTATACTGGTTCGCTTCAAAACTTGAAGCTACATCCAGTTTCTTCCAACCAACACTAGGTTAGAGTTCCACTATTATAAAATTTCAGTTCTTACAAGCAATTACAACATCTCCCCTTTATCAACCCTAGATAAAGATCAGAAATCTAAAACACTATTAGATTCTAAGAGACAAAGAACCAAAGAACACTACTCTGTTCTTTACATTAGAGAACCCTTCCTAGATACAAGCAAGAACCCACTTTACAATAGCAATCTTACACAGAAATTCAGAATGAATTTTACACAGAACAATTAAGGAGAGAGATAACCTGATGATCCAACAAATGAATGCAAATGAATTACCAAATCAAGTTGAGAAGAAATCAAACTCAGAACACACTTCTCCTTAATCTTGAAAACAATCTTGCTCAAGAATCATTCAAAGACCCATTGATGTTTTGAATGAAGCAAGAAGTAAAACACTTAGAAAATCACTTAGGAATAGCTTGAGAGGCTTGTGTATATTCAGAAATACGAATTATCAAGTTGTGAAATAAGCTCAGCCTCCAATCCTATTTATAACAGATTTTGTAACTAACTGTAATCGATTAAACGCGCCTAATAATCGATTATTTCTCTTATGTAATCGATTATAATGACTCTGTAATCGATTAAACTATTCAAGAATGTTTCTGGTATTTTCTAACGAGCAAAATAATAGACTATCCCGATGTGTAATCGATTAAAACAGAAGTTTTAAAGTTACAAAATACACTAAGTAATCGATTAAAATATTTTGTAATCGATTAAAGCAGAAAAAATTTATTTTCAAATTGAATGTGTAATCGATTACAATCCTTGGTAATTGATTAAATCAGCAAAGTGATTTTTCATATATAGCCTAAGTAATCGATTACAATCTGTGGTAATCGACTATCACAGTAAGGCTTAAAAAACATGATTAACTATGTAATCGATTACAATCCTTAAGTAATCGATTAATTTCATTAACAAAGCATTTTTGTTTCAAACAAGTATCAAATAATAGATTATTCTGATAGGTAATCGATTATAATGTTCATAAAATATTTTCCAGATAGCTTGAAGAACATATTAATCGATTAAAACCTTAAGTAATCGATTAATCCAGTGAAACTTGCATTTTTCCAAAAACTTTTTCACTTAGATAAAATCTTAATGAAATTATTAAAGCTTTGTTATTTTATTAAAAAATCATTTATTTAAATGAATGAATGAATGAATGCAAACCATGGATCACCAGATTAACCTTTCTCTTACACTTGAATCAATTATAACTTCAAGACATCCAAGCATGTTGAAAAGCTCAAAACCAAACTTGAATCATATGCTTCCAATCTTAATGATGCTCCCCCTATATCGAACAAAAACAATTAAACTACGTTAATTCTGTAGCATAAGATTAACCTAGGTCGACTCATAGACACTATCAATATGGTTCCAACTTCAATTCACTAATAAACAATAGGGGATTTTTGTCGAATAGTTGGCATACGATAAGTAAAAATTGTTGAAACATATAAACTAATGCGAATTGATAAGAGGTAATGTAAAACAGATTAAAGAGGATCAATCCAATTCACCAAACCAAGCAATGGTAATTATCACAGTTCTCAAATAATGATTCTGTTATGAAAGTTTATTCAATTTCATTAGAAGCACTTCAATCGAATTAACTCCTAATTAATTGAAATCACAAACCTAATTGAAATATCATTCAACTAATATGTGATTAAAATTCGAAATTAGGAAATGAATCCATAACCTAATCCGCTTTCAATCCTAAACACATTCATAATCATGAAAATTGAAAGAGGATTGAAGAAGAAAGTGAACATTCATATAGAATTTGAAATACTAAACCAGAACTCAAATTCCGATTTGCTCGGACTGGATCCTTGGATTGATTGATTGTTTAGCTTCCCATGATCATCATCAATGAAAATACCACGAAATTGGTGCACAAAAGTGGAAGAACAGAAAACGAAAATGAAGAACGGTTGAGAGAAAATAAGAGAAAGGGTTTTAATTCTGGAAATTTGTAAAGTGTAATGTAAATTCTGTTTTTGCTAAAATGTAGTGTAATGTTTTCACTCACTAATTGCACTAGCATATAGTGACTAAGTCAGAAGGAAAGGATGGGCCATAAGCAGACCCATCTAAACTTATTAATTATGCTAATTACACCAATAAAAATCCAACTCGCAGCCCAAAATTCAAGTGCAGTATTTCTGACTTCCAAGCCTAAAATGACCCTCCAAATGATAGAATTGGCCTTGGCTTATATCTAACAAACTTGTAGATCTTTTCCTTATCTTTCCAAGGAATACTCATATGCTCCATTCAGAATTTTGTAGAGCTCTGTAGGTCCTATACTAGGAAGATAGGTCAAGTGAGCATAAAATCCGAAAATAAGCAACAATTAGCAATTAAACCCACTTGCTTGCCTAAGACAAAAACTGAATTAGAATGAAAAAATAAAAGTCCAAGAGAAGTCAAATAAGCTAAGAAGAATAAAGAAATATTTAACTAAAAACACCCAATCAAACATACTCATTAGAACTATTAGGAGCTCGTATACCCCTCATAAGGTACAAACATCCATGTCATAATTATCATCCTCGAGGAAAGAACTACCTGCTCATCAGGGCTACATGACTACACCAATCTTGGTTATGATAAGTAGGTATCAGGGTCTTGAGTTGGGACAATAAGTGCCCCGGTTGAATGATGCAACCCTTGAGCATTTAGATAAGTGCCATATTTCAGTTAACTTCGTGTTTAAAATATTGGCACTTATCTTTTGATTTCTTTCATTTAGCTTATAAATTTCCCTAAACCTAGTTAAATTAGCACCTTCTACTTGTTTTCAAGTTATTTTGGAAAAGTAATCCAATCATGTTTTGTATTTTGATAGATTTCGAGGATTTCCGAAGCTTCCGGAAGATTAAAGCAAGCCCAAAAAATCACAAAGCCCAAAGGTTTCTTCATGATTAAGCTTCAAGCTTGCTCAGGCCATCCTCCCATGAGCATTTTGGTCCCCAGGCCAGCTTCAAGTCCCTAGGTGATCAGATTAACTCACCCAGGCAAGCTCCTATAGGAAAAATATGGTGCCTATGCTAGTGGAGCAAAGCTGGTGTCCAATTCCTATAAATAGGCACGGCCAGAAGAGGGAAATCATGCAATTTTGGAGGTTCTTTCTCCCTTACTTGCTTTAGGATAGTTCTTAGGCTTTAGGTGCTTAAATATTAGTATTAAGTAGGTTAAGAAAGTGAGAGAAGTGAGGATTAGCGTGGAAATTCTGCCGGAAAGAAGCGAGGATGGGAACGTTCAGCAGCTCTTTCCGAGAGGAGGTTCTCTCCATGCTTGGCTAGCTTCTTAGAGGTTGGATGTAATCTTCTTAACCCTATACTTCCTTTAGTATTCATGCATGAATTGTTCTATTTCTTATTGGTAGTTTCATTATGCGCTTAATGCTTGATCACTAGTATCACGAACTTAAATCTGAAGTGAGACTTGAAAGTAATCTTAGGGTTTGAACTGAATGAAGTTACTCATTACATTACGTTGCTAGGAATAGGACATAACATTTTGATTGCATATAAGCACGCGATTATAATTCTGAATGCTGGGGTTTTTACTTAAATATGCGAGGGATCGATATTTGGTAAAATATCCTTAGAACTTGAATACGAGGGATCGATTCAAGGTAACCTGGTGTGCATCAATAAAGAATAGACGATGATTTATGCATGGTAAATATTAATTGAATATAGAACGTTAAGAATGATGAAATCCAATCCCACTTTCTCATAAATATATTTTCATTTTCGTTAAGTTTAGTTGTTTTACTTTACTTGCATCACAAATGAAATACCGTTCGACCTACTTGTACGTAACTATTGAACTGTTTAATTCTATTTGGATTAACTGAGTAAGCTCAAGTCCTTGTGGAGACGATCTTATAAATTCGAAACTTACAACGATAGAACGGTATGCTTGCTGTAAAAATACCTAACAAGTTTCTGGCGCCGTTGCCGGGGACTTGAGTCGCTTGCTTAGTTCTTTCAAATTTAATTTCTCAGTTGAATAGGACTTTTCTTTGCTTTTGTTATTTTTAGTTTTGTATAAATTATCTTCTGTTTTATTTTACTTTCCCTAACCTCGGTACTTACAAATTATTGCAAGTTTGTTCTTTTTCCTTTTTGAGGTAAATTTCTTGCAGCTACATCGATATTAAACTTAGAAATTACTAAAACCATAAAGGAAAAACGAAACAAACAACCAAAGAGCTACCGAGTAAATCTTCTATTTTGATTCTCTGTCACTAGTAAAGTCACCCCTAAATATGGCTAATAGAGGGGGAGAAGAAAATAGACCACCAAGGAGGACTCTGGGTGATTATGCATATCAACAAGGACCAAAGCATTACAACAACATAGTCATTCCTCCTTTCAGTAAAAAAGTTGTGGAATTGAAGCCTGCATTGCTCAGTCTAATTGGATCACATCCTTTTGCCGGACTAGATCATGAAGATCCATACACTCATTTGTCCACCTTCATAGAGTTGTGCAGTACCATGGGAGCCTCTGATGCAGATGCTGAAGCTATCTATCTCAGAGCTTTTTCGTTCTCCTTGACAGGTAAGGCAAAGGTATGGCTTCAATCCCAACCTAATAAAAGTCTTAGCACTTGGGAAGAAGTGGATGAGAAAATTATTGCCAGATTCTTTTCTCCATCTAGATTCATAAATGCAAAGTCAGCAATTGCTACTTTTTCCCAAGGGTATAATGAACCTCTCTGTGAAACATGGGAGAGATTCAAATCTTTACCGCGTAGGTGTCCAAACCATAACTTTGATGATATTGCACAGTTACATATTTTCTACAGTGGTTTGAGACCTTAAACCAAGATGATTCTTGATGCCTCAGCTAGAGGTACGATGATGTCAAAGACCCCGGAGGAAGCAATTATAATCATCGACTCCATAGCAGCCAGTGATTATCAATCTCATCATGATAGATCTCCGATTCAAAGAAAAGGTATAATGGAGCTGGATACTCAAAATGCAATTCTAGCTCAGAATAAGCTCTTGACTCAACAAATAGGCCAACTTCCTCAACTAAATGGTGATTGCCAACAAGAAGAGCAGGCTTATTATATGCAGAATTAGACCAGACCTCAACAGAACTTCTATGGAAATTACCAAGGCTTCAAAAATAGTCCAAGTTCTTATGGTTGGAAGCAGCAAGATAAAAATGCGTATTATGATCCCACTAACTCTTCTTATGCATGTCCCTCTAACAACTTGTAACACCCCGTGTGCACCCGACGTGTTATCATTAATTAGTATCAAATTTACGCATAAGACATCAGTAAAAAAAAAAAAATAGGCGGAAGCGGTTTGGATCGGTTCTCTTGATACATTATGTATAGACAATAAATTCCAACACGACACAAACATGACACCTTATATCACACGTACAATAATTCTATATTTCACATGCCCCTGTTGATCCAGTTTACCCTATAACATAGACATATATCTTAGGCAGGTACTAGCAAGAATAAACAGA
>PYAF01001707.1:0-14161 GCA_007407185.1 Glycine tomentella | reverse complement strand
ACATCCAATCCTCGAGAAAGCTTAGCCAAGCATGGGCAGAACCTCCGTAGAAAAATCGGTGAAAGAATTCATCACCACTTTCTGATCCGGCAGAGTTTCCACACTAATTTTCTCTCTTTCACTAACCTAAACTTTCACTAAACAGGAAATTAAAGAAGCAAAAAGCCTAGGAAAAGCTCAAAGCAAGAGAGAGAAGAGAGAAAATGGCTTGGAAGGGATGAATTTCCTTTGGGAGGTGCATGGGTATTTATAGGAGGGTGTCTGGCCGACTTTGGTCGCCCAGGCGACCAATTTACTCATGTTTTGGTCGCCTGGGCGAGCTTAAGCCACTTGCAGCAACCATTTGGCCCACTTGCAGCAACAACTTGCAGAGCTGCTCGCCCAGGCGAGCATTTTACACTGCATTAGCTCGCCTGGGCGAGCTTAACGTCCCTTCTGGAAGAAATTTTGGGCCTTGGGCCTAAATTACTGGATGTACCTCCCAGTTTTGCTTTTTGGTTCCCCTTTTTGCTTGCTTTTTGATTTCGAAAGCTTCGGAAATCCTCGAATGCTAGCAAAATAAAAATAAAAACTTGGATGAATCTTCGAGACATATAATTACTACATTTTTAACAAAACTAACTAGATTAGGGCAAACTTTGACAGATATTCTTAATTAAAACTTAAGATAAATGCTTCAAATGTAGTCCGATTTTCACTTAAAAATGGCATTCATCAGTCTCCATTTATCAACTCTAGATAAAGAACAAAAATCTAAATCACTATTAGATTCTTAGAGACAAACCCACTGAGAACACTTCTCAGTACAACCCCTAGAGAAACCCTATCTCTAGGTTACAAACAACAAACCCAATTACAATAGACTGAAAATTACAACCAAAATCAAAATGAAAATTACAAAAAGATTAAGGAGAGAAACAACCATGATCCAATGAATAACAATGCAAATGATGTATTAACACAGGTTGAATTAACAAATTTACTCAACTTCCCTTAACCTTGAATGAAATCTTGCTCAAGAATGACTCACAATCTCATGATCAATGCAGAACCAGAGCAAGCATGTAAAAATCATTTGAAAACACTTAGAAAGGCTTTTTGAATTGTATTGGCTAAATGGGTATCAGTACGCAACTTATAGAAATCAACCAAAGTTATTCCCTATTTATAACAGAAAAACGTAACAGCTTTAATCGATTAATACGCGCCAAATAATCAATTATTTTGCTTATGTAATTGATTAATCCAAGAATGTAATCGATTAAAATGTTCATAAGCTTTTATGAAAATTTTACAACAGACCAAATAATCGATTATGCAAGCATGTAATCGATTAAGATAGAAGATGCATTATTTTCAAAATACTATGTAATCGATTACTAACCTTGGTAATCAATTAAACCAAGAAAGCATATCAGTCTTAGAAATAGAGTAATCGATTACTAGAATTGGTAATTGATTAAAGCCGAGCCATAGCCTTTCTAATTTACATTGTGTAATCGATTACTAACCTTGGTAATCAATTATTAACCTTGGTAATCGATTATCTAGAACAAAACTTAGAGTTTTAAATAGATCATGTAATCGGTTACCATCTACGGTAATCGATTAAAGCAGGGAGAGGCTATTTTCAGATAAGCCTATGTAATCGATTATTGTATATTGGTAATCGATTATTCCAACAACTCTTTAATATTCATATACAAGCATGTAATCGATTACTACCCATTAGGTAATCGATTAAAATATTCAACAAGGCAGTTTTCTAGAAACCAAATCTATAATAATCGATTAAACCGATATGTAATCGATTACAATGTTCATGAAAGCTTTTCCAAGGTAAGTGAAGAACAAAGTAATCGATTATTGTGATGTTGTAATCGATTGAAACAGCAAGAAAACCATTTTTCCAAAAACCTTAGAAACAAGTTTGAAACTTAACCATTTTATGAAAGCCTTGTGATTTTTATTAAACCATTTTAAGTTATATATATGAGTTAGAATGAATGCAATGCTTTAGGATCATCAAAATTGCTTTTCTCTTACATTTTATCCTAATTAATCTCCAAGTTGTCCGTAGCATATTTGAAAGCTCAAAACTTTAGACTTGAATCAATCTTGCTTATGCTTCAAGCAGCTCCCCCTAAATTCAATAGAAGGCACTGAAGAAGTTAGAAGATCAAGAAAGCATGCCTTGATCCATGAGTATGAAATGTTCAAGATGAACACCGAGGAAAGCATTTCTCAGCTACAAACAAGATTCACTCATATAGTAAATCATCTTTTGGGTCTTGGGAAGATCTTTGATGGTGAAGAATTAAACATCAAAATCTTGAAGTGTCTCACAAGACCTTGGCAACCAAAGGTGACAGTAATCAAGGAATCAAAAGATTTATCAAAAATGTCCATGGCTGCACTATTTGGTAAGTTACTTGAATATGAGCTTGAAATGTCTCAACTAACTTGTGCTGAATATACAGAAAATAAAAACAAAAGAATTGCATTAAAAGCTGCACCATCAAAGTCTGAAGAAGTGGAAGAATCAAGTGAAGAGGAGGAAGAGGACAACATGAACTTGATTGTTAAAAAGTTCAGCAAGTTCTTGAGGAAGAACAAGAACAAAAAGTTCAACAAGAACAACAACAACAAAAGGATTGACAACACTTTTACTTGTTTTGAATGTGGAAAGCCTGGCCACATCAAATCAGAATGCTCAATCTTTTTGAAAAAGCAACAAGGTGACAACAAGATGAGGAAGGAAGGAAAATCCAAAAGAGCCTACATAGCTTGGGAAGATAATGAGTCAATAACTTCAGGATCTTCAGCTGAAAATGAAGAAGCTAACATGTGTCTCACTTCCACAATAAATGAAGAAGATGATAATCTCTCATGTGCTGAAACTGAGGTAGGTTCTGAATATGATCAATTTATTGATGTCTTCCATGAAATGCATGAAGAAGCAAAAAAAAATTTACAATATCCAATAATAAGCTAAAAGGAAATCTTAGATAGCATATTGCAAAAGTTACTGAATTGCAAACTAAAATTTGTAACTTGAAAGAAGAAAATGAAAAACTTGTTTCAAGTTACAAACTAAATGGATGTGTATGTGCTTCTTCTTCTACTAATGTCAACAAATACAATTTATTGAAAAAGGATTTTGATGATTACAAAAGAAGTCAAGGAGAAAAATACACGTTACTCTTATCCAAGAATAGTGATTTAGTTGATCTTTTGAGAAAGCTATACAAAGGAAAATGAAACTTGGCTGAAATGTTAAGTGTGCAAAGGTATGCTGGAGATACTTCTGGTTTGGGGTACAAAAAGGGCTCAAAAACTAATGGAAACACTGTATTTGTGCCTCCAAAACAGAAAAATCAAAAGAAATTTATAAACTCAAAGATTAAGCAAAATGCTTTCTTGAGAAAGTCATCAAAATCTGTAACATGCAACTATTGTATGGAAAAAGGACATACATCTTACAAATGCTATGCTAGGAGATTCTATGTGCCTAGTGGAGATTGCATTTGGGTTTAAAAGAAAAAGAAAACAACTAACCCCTACGGACCCAATCTCAATTGGGTACCTTCCTTTGTAAATTGATTTGATTTTTGCAGGTATGTCTAAGAGTTAGATCCTCATTATGGTACCTTGATAGTGGATGCTCTAGACATATGAAGGGTGACATGTCCATGCTTACAAATCTAACTCTTAAAGATGGAGAATTTGTCACTTATGGAGACAATAACAAAGGAAAGATAATTGAAGAAGGCAACATAGGAGATAGATTCAAAACCAAAATCAGAAATGTTCTCTATGTAGAAGGGTTAAAGCATAATCTCTTAAGTATAAGCCAACTCTGTGATAAAGGATTCAAAGTGTCATTCAATGAGAATTGCTGCAAGATTTATGATGGGCAAAGTGGTAAAGTAATTCACATAGGTAAAAGAAAAGGTAACATTTACTTACTTTCAATTGATCATGCATTTTTTCATAACACTTCTTGTCTAATAAGCAAGATTGATGAATCTTGGCTATGGCATAGAAGGGTAAGTCACATTAATATGCATCATATGAACAAGCTAATTAAAAAGGACTTAGTAATTGGATTACCCAAACTCAAGTTTGAAAAGGACAAACTATGTGATGCTTGTCAAAAGGGGAAACAAACCAAAAATTCTTTTCAAAGTAAAAACATTGTTTCCACCTCTAGACCACTTGAATTACTTCACATTGACTTGTTTGGTCTTTCTAGAACTATGAGTTTATGAGGCAATTATTATGGGCTTGTCATTGTAGATGACTACTCTAGATTTACTTGGACCTTGTTTTTGAAATCCAAAAGTGATGCTTTTCATTCTTTTAGAAAAATGGCTAAGCTTACTCAAAATGAAAAAGGTAGTAAAATTATCTAAATAAGATGTGATCATGATGGGGAATTCCAAAATGAACATTTTGAAAAATTATGTGAAGAAAATGGAAATAACCACAATTTTTCAGCTCCAAGAACACCTCAACAAAATGGTGTTGTGGAGAGGAAAAATAGATCTCTTGAAGAAGGAGTTAGAACTCTTCTTAGTGAGACAAAATTGCCAAAATATTTTTGGGATGATGCTGTAACTACAGTTTGCTATACTTAGAACAGATTACTTATAAGGCCTATTTTAAAGAAAACTCCTTATGAGCTATACAAAGGTAGAAAACCAAACATTTCTCATTTGAGAGCTTTTGGCTGTAAGTGTTTTGTATTAAACAATGGCAAATAATCACTTGGAAAATTTGATGCAAAAGCTGATGAAGCAATTTTCCTTGGATATTCATTACATAGTAAAGCATACAGAGTTTCCAATAAAAGAACAATGTTTATGGAAGAATCTGTACATGTGATTTGTGATGAGTCTAATCCCTCAAAAGAGGAAAAAAAGTGTGAGGTAGATACAGATCCTATGGAAGAATTTATTCAGCTTAATGATTGCATGCAAAAAGAGAAAGAAGAACCAAATGCTGAAATGAAACCATCAACACCTATCCAAGAGCCAAAAGATTGGAGAACAACAAGAGATCTCTCACTTGATAACATTATAGGTGAAGTTTCAAAAGGAGTATTTACTAGATCCTCATTAAGAAATCTATGTTGTAATATGACTTTTGTTACTTAAATTAAACCTAAGAATATTGATCAAGCTTTAAATGATGAACATTGGATGCATGCCATGCATGATGAGTTAAATCAGTTCAAGAGAAATGAAGTTTGGTAACTTGTTCCTAAACCATCCTCTATCAAACCTATTGGCACAAAATCGGTTTTTAGAAATAAACTTGATGAGAGTGGAATCATAGTCAAAAATAAAACTAGATTGGTTGCAAAAGGTTAAAACCAAGAAGAAGGCATTGACTATGAGGAAACTTATGCTCCAGTTGCAACATTGGAAGCCATTAGATTATTGCTTGCATATACATGTCTAATGGATTTTAAACTCTTTCAAATGGATGTTAAAAGTGCCTTTTTAAATGGATACATTGAGGAGGAGATATATGTTGAACAACCTCCTGGGTTTACTGATTTTAAACATCCAACTTATGTTTTTAAACTTAAGAAGGCCCTTTATGGTTTAAAACAAGCCCCCAGATCTTGGTATGAAAGACTAATTAAATTTTTGCTTGAATAATCTTTCACAAGAGGTCATGTTGACAAAAACTTGTTCATCAAAAGACGTAAGCTTAATATATTATTGGTTTAAGTATATGTTATTGATATTATTTTTGGTTCAACTAACCATTTGCTATGTAAGGAATTTTCTTCAGCTATGCAGAAAAATTTGAAAAGTCAATGATGGGAGAATTAACATTCTTTCTTTGACTTCAAGTAAAGCAAATGAAGAATGGGACATTTCTCAATCAATCCAAGTATTGCCTTGAAGTAATTAAAAAGTTTGAAATGGAGAAAAGTAAAGATGTTGCATCACCAATGGCAACATCAACCTACCTTGCTTCAGATGAAAATGGAAAGAAGGTTGATGAGTCAAAATTTAGAGGGATGATTGGATCATTATTGTATTTGACAGCTAGTAGACCAGACATAATGCTAAGTGTCCAAGATATCAAGCAAATCCCAAGGAGTCACACTTAACAGCAGTCAAAAGGATCCTCAAATATCTTAAGGCAACACCAAAAGTTGGTCTTTGGTATCCTAAAGGTGCATCAATAAATGTTATTGGTTATTCTAATTTTGACTTTGCAAGATGTAAGTTAGATAGATAAAGCACTAGTGGAACTTGTCATTTACTTGGAAGTTCACTAATCTCATGGCATTGCAAGAAAAAATCTTGTGTTGCTTTGTCAACTGCTGAAGCTGAATATATCTCAGCCGGAAGTTGTTGTGCACAAAGTCTATGGTTGAAGCAACAATTACAAGATTTTGGAGTTGACCAGAAAGAAATACCTTTGCTATGTGACAACACAAGTGCTATCAACATTTCAAAGAATCCAATAATGCATTCAAGGACCAAACATATTGAGATGAGGCATCATTTTCTCAGAGATCATGTTCAGAAAGGTAATATCAAAATTGATTTCATTGGCACTCAACCAATTAGCTGATATATTTACCAAACCATTGGCTAGAGTTAGATTCTATGCTCTTAGAAACATGTTAGGAATCTTGGATGAATCTAATCTCTATTAGCTTGAATGTTGTGTGCCTTTTCATATGAAATAACTTGCCATTTGAATCCATCATCACAAAAGCATGAATTCTCCAAAGTTGTGCTGTATAATTCTGCTGTTTCTGAGATTTCGTCGTAATCGATTAAGTCCCTGACATTCAATTTTTCACATTTTAAAACTTACTGGAATAATCGATTACATGTCTAATTAATCGATTGCACAAGTCACTATATGTTTCTAAATATCAAATCCTTCTATGGTAATCGATTAAATCATGAAATAATCGATTACACATTGTCTTTTACATGTGTATTTTACAGAAATAATCGATTACGTTACAAATTAATCGATTATTGTGTCTGCATAATGTGATTTTACCTACAAAATAATCGATTATTCAAGGAGTTACTACAAAATCTGACATATTTTTAAAAATTGTAACTGCCCAACTGCCACCTAATTTGAATTTAAATTCTCTGCAGTGATTTAATTTGTACTAACTGCTCTTTTAATTCAAAATTCAAATTCTTGGAGCCTAAACACCTCTATAAATACAACCTTTGTTGTAAGAAGAAATCACACCTTCTCTCATTCTTATCTTTCAAATACTTGTGTGTTTTTCTTCTATCTTTGTTTAGTACAACTGTCCTAGAAAATGTCTGCCTCTAAAAAAGTTAAGACATCTGAGAGAAAGGCTGGAGAGACCTCTAACCCAGTGGTTAGTAGGTTAGATCATTGGTTCCCTGCAGAAAGGGACAAAATGACTTATCTCTAATTCAATGCCACCAAATTGGTGTGCCCCCCCCAAATACCTTGAGTTAGACTGGTTCATTAATGAAGGCTTTCAGTTCCCTACCTTTCTTGAAACTCAGGGGCTAAGAAAATTTGTGGAAATGAAGGGTACTTTCTACCCTGAATTGGTGAAGGTGTTTTACACATGTGCCAAAGGTTCCACGGATGGAACTCTGAGGTCCCAAGTAAATGGGGTTGCCATGGAAATAACCCCAAAAATTTGGGAAGCTATGGTTGGTATCTCCTTTGAGGGAGAAAGAAAGTTTGATGAAGAAGTAGGAGGCTACAATAGGATAGACACCTAAAGGGTAATGCTGATTGATCCCTAAATAAGGCTTAAGCTAAGGTTTGGCACTGGACCCATGACCCATGAGGACAGACTTCTGCACTATATAATCACATACATTCTCACTCCTAGAGCCACAAACCATGCCCAAGCCACTGATGATGACCTACAACTAGTGTATGGTCTCAAAAATACAATTCAAATGAATTGGATTCTTATTCTTGTGGAAATAATGCTAAAGTCTAAGAGGCTTGTCAACTATCCTTTTACCTATGTTGTGCTTGTCTCTAGATTTATAGACTACTTCAACATAGATGTTTCCAATGAAGTGGTGGACCACACCAATTCAAGCAACAGTCTGATCAAGGAGAGGCATCTTACCAAAATAGGGATAGTAAAGACACTACAAGGCTAGCAAATGGCTAGTCAACAAGCTACTCCTGTTGCTACTGCTGATGATAATGATGAAGATGATGAAGAAAGAGACCCCTCTCAACCTGTCTACAGTCCATTTGAATCCTTAATGATTCAAAATATGGATGACCTGTTTTCTCTTCATGATGAACATCGGGCTGAGACCAGTTCAGCCTTAGAGGATATTCAATCTAGGCTGGAAAACATAGAACATCATCTCAACTTTGATGTTTCTGAATTTTTTTAGATTTTCTATGTTTCCTTTATATGTTTTCTTTGTTATTCCTCTTTATGTCTTTATGTTTTTATTTTTTTTACAAATGTAATGGTTCCCTTTTAATGAATGACAATTTCTTTGCTTATAATCGTTGTGCTATTTTAATTTTTGTCTTTGATAAGCAAAATAGGGGGAGAAAAATATTGATTGATTGTGCTCTACATTATATACTCTGTTTTACCCTGTTTTTCTGCTCATTTTTTGCACAAATTAAAAAATGAATGGATTGTCATATTAAGGGGGAGCTAAGTATAGAATCTTAACAAATTAAGTCAAATATACAAGTTAATGAATGATAGATAAACAAACAAATATCTTAACACTTGTTCTTGGCAAAAAAAATGTGATTATTTTCAGGTTTGAAAAAGCTCAAGTCTTCTATTTTGATTTCCTCAACACTTCAAGTCCAACACATGATCAATCAAGTATCTGGCATGTTCAAAGCCAAAAAGGGAGAGATTGTTGGACATAGGGGGAGAATTATGAAGAGTAAAAGACTTTGATTCAAGAATGTGTTTTGAGCTTTCAACATGCTTGGAGTGCCTTGAAGGTTAGTATATGATTCAAGTGAAAGAGAAAGGCAATCTGATTGATCCATGCATTCATTCATTTATACATTAATAAGCTTAAATGATTTTCACTAAAACATCAAATCTTTTATCTTTTGGTTAAGGTTTTAATCAGATTAAAAGGTTTTTGGAAAAATTATTTTCTTGTTGTTTTAATCGATTACCTAAGTCATATAATTGATTATTTTGTTCTTCGTTCAATCTAAAAAATCTTCATAAGCAATTGAATCGATTACCTATCTGATTAATCGATTATTTGGCCTTTGATTGAAACTGAAAATGCTTTGTTAAAAGTTTTAATCGATTACCATCATTCGTAATCGATTACAAAGGTGAAATTAGTTTTTAAGGCTTCCTGGTTTAATCGATTACCATCATTTGTAATCGATTATATAGTTGAACACATTTTTAAAGGTTTGCTGGTTTAATCGATTACCATCATCCGTAATCGACTATATAGTTCATTTTGAAAATCTTAATCTCCTAACTTAATGATTACCATTATTCGTAATCGATCACAGTTCATTTTGTGAAACTGAACTTCTTGGTTTAATCGATTACAGCTCGGGATAATCGATTAATTTGCTCGTTGTTGAAACCCAGAAACCTTCTTGAACAGATTCATCGATTAAGTGATAATTTAATCGATTACTAAAGCATTTTAATCGATTATCTGGCGCGTTTAATCGATTACAATTAGTTACAAAATCTGTTATAAATAGTTTTGAAGGCTTGGCTTGTCTAAAATTTGATCATTCGTATTTCTGAATATACACAAGCTTTCTAAAGTCTCTCAAAGTGATTTTCTGTGTTCTATAATTTCTTGCTTCTTTCAAATCATTCATGGGTCATTGAATAAATCTTGAGCAAGAAACTTTTCAAAGATAAGGAAAAACATATGCTAATTTGTTTTGCTATTCAACTTGATTTGGAAACTCATGTGCATTACATTCACTGGATCATCAGGTTATCTCTCTCCTTAATCTTTGTGTGAAAATTCGTATTTGAATTTCTGTTGTAATTACTATTGTAAGTGGGTTCTTCTTGCTTGGGTCTAGAGAAGGGTTCTCTAGTTAAAGAATAGAGTAGTGTTCTCTGGTTCTTGCTCCATAGAATTCTGATAGGGTTTTAGTTTTCTATTCTTTATCTAGGGTTAATAAAGGGGAGGTCTTGTATTAAGCTTGGAAGAATAAGATTTATAATAGTGGAACTCTAATCTAGTGTTGATTAGAAGAAACTGGATGTAGCTTCAATTGTGAAGTGAACTAGTATAAATTGCTTGTGTGTTGTTCTCATTCTCTATTACTCTTATTGTTCATTGATTCTTTGTTTCATATTCATTGCTCAACAAGTTCTATTTTGAGCAAATTGATTCAAAGGGGTTTGATATGCTGCTAGCATATATTAGTTTTTAGGATTAATTTAGTTATAATTCAATCAATAATTAATAATATAGGTTAGAATTAGGTAAGTTTCTTTATTTATTTGTTTATTAGCTAATTTATTATTATTTTGTTATTTAGGAGTAAAAAAAATAGAGGAAAAGAAGCAAAAAGAATGGACCTGAGCTCTCGACCATTTCACGCTAATCGCGTGGAATTCCACACTACTAGCGCCAAAATTGCCAAGATCAACACTTAGCCTCGAATAGCTCACGCTATTCGCGTCACATTTTTTCTCTGACAGATGGTCAGAACTTCATCTGGGTTCGAATCCTACTGAGAGGTCTACTAGAGATCCACGCCATCCATGCTAACATGCAAAGACCAAGCCTTCAGTTCGAACATCTCACGCGATCAGCGTGAGATCTCACGCTAACAGCGCAAAGAATCCAGAAAGCCAAGTTCTATTCGAACAAGCCACACGATTAGCGCCACTCTCCGCGCGATTAACACCAGAAGGTCTTAAAAGAACCCTCTTTTCAAACATCTCGCGTGATGTTGCAAAATCAGCAAGTATACTGATCGTTCCAAGTAATATAATGATAAGAAAGATATCGTTCCCACGAGGATTGTTTGACCAATTAAATTATAAATTGTATCGATATGTTGGAGGACAAATAAGTTTGAGAAATTGGTGTTGTGTGTGTGTGTACGAATTAAATTAAAAGCCAACTATTAGCGTTAACTATTGCCGACAAGTAAATAAGATTATAATGATATGTAAAGAAATGTAGCTAGGGCAACCCACACTAATGCTTCCTACCTTCTTACATGAATGGCTTACTATCTTCATCTATTACAAGATACCCAAAGCGTGCATCGTTATACAATCATAGTTAAGTCCTAATCCCTTAGTAACCTTAACCCTTTAACCCCTTTCAACACCCTAATTCCTTAGTAGCATTTATTAGGTTAAGCATTAAGTGATGCATGGAATGTTTGCAAGCATACACCTCTACCCCTAGATAATGTAACTTGTCACTTTACCCCAGTCCAAGCATAGAATCCCAACATTCCTATTGTGAACCCTAGCTTTCAATACCCAATTAGAGTGATCAGTTCCAGCAAGATAGAAACATACATGCTGAAAATAAAAGGAATACTTCTATACAACCAAGAGGGAGGTGAATTGGTTGAACCTTGGTAAATTAAAATTTTACAAATCAGAGTTGCCACAGGATCTTTATCACTTAAAAAAATTATTTAAAACCAAGACTCTTGTATTCAATCAAATTCCTTTGTCAAGAAACCAATAGACTGAGAAAAACTTTTTGTGCAAACAATTCGAATCACAACCAAAGCAATTTAGAGATGAAGAGAGGAGAAGAAAGATTAGCCACAGATTTTTATACTGGTTCACTTCAAACACTATGAAGCTACATCCAGTTCTTCGACTCAACACTAGAGTAGAGTTCCACTATTGCAATAATATTCTTACAAGATATTACAAGCCTTTCTTTATCAACCCTAGATAAAGTTCAAAGATCTAAAACACTATTAGACCCTTAGAGACCAACACCCAAACTGAGAACACTACTCAGTTTCCTTTAGAGAAACACTATCTCTAAACATCAAGCAAGAAATCTATTTGCAATAAGCCAATCTTTATAGAAATCAATTAAAAGAATTACACTTCAAAAGACTAAGGAAAGATGTCACCTGATAATCCAAAGAACATATGCATATGAATGATTCAATCAAGTTGAAAGAGAGATTATGAACTCAATGCATTCCTTTCCTTATTCTTTGAAACAATGATGATGCTTCACTTTACCAAATCAAAAACCCATACGAATTTGTGAAGCCAATATGATGTTAGAAACTCAGAAATTTCACTAAAGAATGCTCATGAACGTTTGTAATTGCTCAGTATTCGAATTTCTCAAAGTTGTAAAAATAGAGCAAGTGGTTTCTATTTATAATAGTTTTCTAACTGAAAATAATCGATTAAACGCGCTCCTGTAATCGATTATTTCGTATAGGTAATCGATTAAACCAAGAATGTAATCGATTAAAGTGTTCCTGATATTTTCTGGGTTTGAGAAATGAACAATGTAATCGATTATTTCGTGAAGTAGTCGATTAAGACAGTCACATATGTTTTGTAAATGCACTAAGTAATCGATTACAAAAATGTGGTAATCGATTAAACCAGCAGGACATGTTATTCATTTGCATGGATGTAATCGATTACAAATAGATGGTAATCGATTAAGGCAGTCAACAAGATTTTTCTCTTTTAGCCTATGTAATCGATTAATTCGATATGTAATCGATTACAATGATCTTAATGTGTTTTCCAGAATGCATGATGAACAAAATAATCGATGTCATCAATGCAGTAATCGATTAAAGCAGGAAAACAACATTTTTCCAAAAACTTATCTTTTTAAAACTTTATTTGTGAATGCCTTTTACTTAGATCTTAATTCTAACAACCCAGAATGTGTAACGCCTCCATTTTACTCTCTCATGTTTGATTGATTTTAGAAGAAATCTCATTTTTGCTTTACATTAGAATCATATTAGTTATAAATTTTATGAAAATTCTTTTCGCTTTGCTGGCAAATTCTACTAGTCGTCTATAAATGAACTCTCTCTCTTCACGGTTTAAATATAATAATAAAGTACAGTCCAGCAATACAGTCCAAAGTATAGTTCATCATACAGTCTCAAATACATGCCAACATAAAATACAACTAATTTAAATCTAGTACAACTCATTAATACATCTTCATCATCTTCTCTTCATAGTCATCCACTGCTTTATTGTTTCCCTGCTCGTCCAAATAAATTGGGGTCATCACAGGTGTCAACCACAGACACAAAATAGGGTAAGTTCATGATAAACACAGTTTGAATCAAATAATACATATACACAAATAATTATCATATCATGCACAACATAAGATGCATCATCAAATCACACAACATATACAATACCGATAATCATACCACATACTCATTATGTAATGCATGGTCATCTTATTTATATGATGCATGACTGAGATCTCAGATTCTCATTAAATGGTACCATAGTCAAGATAGCCCCACCCTCTCTAGTGGAACACACCTCCTCTCTGAGGTTACTTTATTACCTCCTCTTTGAGGTTACTTTATTACCTCCTCTCTCAGGTAATTAAATGCAGATGAAATATGCAATGAATTGCTTTTATTTTTTATTTACTCTTCATCATTAATTTATTTCTCAAAGTCTCATAAACTCTACATTGTACACCTTTAATCACCCATTTTTATAGATTCAACATAACAAATATATTTTCACCATAATTTCCTCATGAGATTTAGTACACAATCTCAAAGATGTATAGAACACCTTTTTAACAATACACATCACACAAACTTTAATAAAACATCCATTGGATATATAACATACAAACTTTAGTAAAATATCAAATAAGTAACAAAATAACACACAAACTTTAGTAAAATGTTAAATCAAGTATTTCTTTAAAACATAGTCATAATATATAAAGATTTAAGTTACTTAATCATTTTCTTACTAGACTAGATTCAAATTGTTCATTCTAACAATTATTCTTTAAGTTATTCTAAGTTACTTATCCAAATCATCATCCATGTACCCTTTTTAATTCTTTGAAGTATTTCATCAAACACATGGTATACAAAGCTTGTTTTATAAAATACTTTAAAGAAAGCTATACTCAACCATTAATCTTTATAATGTTCAATA
>PYAF01001705.1:642499-658617 GCA_007407185.1 Glycine tomentella | reverse complement strand
TTAACTTCTGAAAATTAGCCTTTACCTCTCCTAGGCTAGCCAACCATTCTACTCCCAAAATCAAATCAGCACCTCCCAACTCAAACAAATAACAGTTTTGCACAATCTGTAAATTGGGTAACTCAACAGCTAGTCCTTTACACATTCCTTGACCACTCACCTTATGTCCATCACCTACTTCTACAGAATAAGGGCTAGTGTGGGTTACCTCTAATTTCATTTCTTTTACCAGCCTTGTAGATATGAAATTGTGGGTGGCACCACAATCAATAAGAATTGCTACTTTTCTTCCTTTAATTCTGCCCCACAAGTTGAGAGATCTTTTAGTAGTGAACCCCTCAATGCTGTGTAATGACAGTTGATACAGCCCTTCACTTCCTTTCGTACCTCCTGCAGTCGGAAAAATCGCTCCATCTTAGCCAACCAGCCAAATGCATCATCTCCCTCGAACGTCGGCATTTTGACTTTCCTCCATCGCCCCCCCAGGCTGGATTCGCGATTCCGCGACCTACCCAGTGCATCCTCTTCATGTTTGCGGCCTTGGTGCTCGTCCTTCTCTAGCGCCATAACTAACCGCTGCACCAAGGCTTCCATAGAACTAAAACGCGCGTCAATCATCTCGCGATTTTCCTCGATTGCCTTCTCCACCGCCTCGATCCTTGCTTCCATCTTGTTATTTGCCTTCGCTGCCATTCAACCCCCAAAGCCCCAGAATCTGGAGCTCTGATACTAGTTGATAAGAACTGGATCAGGAAAATATGGAAAATGCAAGAACTTTTATTCACACTGAGGCAATTGCCTGAATTACAACAGCTACAATGGTGATTTCGAGACACCACTCTCCACTCTCTGTTTCTAACTAACTCTCCCTCTCTTTCTCTCTGTCTATTTATAACCACTACTTTCTCTAGTAACTACAATTAGTTCGTTACTACTGTGGTTTCATTTAACAGCTATTACTTCTAAACAAAATTACCACTAACTCCTCTTCTATGATACATTTTGCCCCATCTATTATTATAACCTCTATCACACTACCTCCTCATACTCTTCTCAATGCCAACAATACTCAAATTTCTCCAATTTTAGATCATCGGGCCATGGAAACTGACATGGGGGAAATAGAGGAGGCCATAGTGTTTACATAAGTAGCCCAAGCGAAAGACAATCGGGCCATACTCAAATACCTCTCATCATTGATGAAAGACAATCTAGTTTTAGTGAGGGACGGCGCCAATTACATAGCGTTGTGATTGCAAATGAGGTTGTTGAGGAGGCAAAAAGAAGCAAAAACAAATGTTTGATCTTCAAGGTTGATTATGAAAAAGCCTATGATTCGGTTAGCTGGGATTTCCTTACATACATGATGAAGAGGATGGGATTCTGCTCTAAATGGATCTCTTGGATTAATGGCTGCCTAACATCAGCCTCCATTTCTATGCTGGTTAATGGAAGCCCAACGTCAGAGTTTCAACCTCAGAAAGGCTTGAGACAAGGACCCCCTTGCACCTTTCTTGTTCAATATTGTTGCGGAAGGTCTTACGGGGTTGATGAGAGAAGCCCAAGCGAAGAACTTGTATCAGGGATTCAAGGTGGGAAGAAAAAATGCGGATATTAGCCTCCTCTAATATGCTGATGATATGATTTTTTTTGATTCTGCAACCATGGAAAATGTCCGAATTATAAAGGTTATGTTGAAGTGTTTTGAGCTTGTTTTGGGGCTGAAGCTAAACTGCAACAAGTGCAGTTTTGGAGTGCAGTTTTGGTGCTTTCGGGATGAATGAACAGTGGATATCTGCAGCAGTTAGCTTCCTAAACTGCGGGGTTTTGTCTGTACCGTTCTCCTACCTGAGTATCCCAGTTGGGGTAAACCCAAGACGTTGTGCGACCTGGGAGCCAATAATTACAAAGTGTGAGAGGAAATTGTCTAGATGGAAGCAAAAATACCTATCTTTCGGGGGAAGGGTGACACTGATCAAAGCTGTTCTTCACTCCATTTCTATTTTCTTCTTTTCTTTTTGCAGGGTGCCGAAGAATGTGGTTACTAGGATGGAAAGATTGCAGAGGAGGTTCCTGTGGGGTGGAAGTTTTGAGCAGAAAAAAATCCCTTGGGTAAATTGGGAATCAGTATGTTTACCTAAGGAGAATGGTCGTTTGGGTATCAAGAAGTTGGAGTGTTTTAACCAGGCCTTGCTGGGTAGATGGCGATGGAATCTTTTCCATCATCTGGAGGAATTGTGGGTGCAGCTTCTAGAGTCCAAATATGGGGGGTGGAGGACCTTAGATACTACAAGGAGATTGGCTACAGATTCTGTATGATGGAGGGATCTGTGCTTAACTCTTAATTCATTGGAGGCAGGAGCGTGGTTTTCTAGGGGTTTGAGATGGAAGGTGGGTTGTGGATCCAATGTATTATTTTGGGAAGATGGTTGGAGGGAGGACAGGATACCTTTGAAGGACAAATACCCCAGATTATATCAGATCTCATTACAACAGCAGCACGCTATTCAACATTTGGAGCTTTAAACCAGGGAGGGAGAGAATGGCATTTCCGCTGGAGAAGGACTTTTATGGAGGGTGAAATAGATATGGTGATAAATTTTCTGGGGGAAGTACAGAGTTTGGTGGTAGCTGAACAAGATGGTTGGAGGGAGGACAGGATACCTTTGAAGGACAAATACCCCAGATTATATCAGATCTCATTACAACAGTAGCACGCTATTCAACATTTGGGAGCTTTAAACCAGGGAGGGAGAGAATGGCATTTCCGCTGGAGAAGGACTTTTATGGAGGGTGAAACAGATATGGTGATAAATTTTCTGGGGGAAGTACAGAGTTTGGTGGTAGCTGAACAGCAACCAGACTCATGGGTATGGGTGGGAACTTCAGATGGAATTTATTCAGTAAGGAGTGCTTATGGCTTAATTAACTTGGAGGATTCGTCTCAGGCACAGGATGATGTGTTCAAACTGCTGTGGAAGCTAAAAATCCCTGGCAAAGTATCATGTTTTGCCTGGAGATTAATAAAGGATAGACTGCCTACTAAGCAAAATCTAAGTAGAAGAAATATCGAGATAAATGACACCACATGCCCTTTTTGTAGAAGCCTAGAGGAAGATGCTTCACACATCTTCTTTAGCTGCCCATATATCTTGCCTTTGTGGTGGGAATCCAGATCTTGGGTTAATATTGTAGGGGTTTTCTCGATTGTCCCAAAAGAACACTTTCATCAGTCCTCCTACTGCCACTTAAGTGGAAACAGCTTACTTAGATGGCAAATTTGGTGGACAGCTCTGACTTGGTGCATCTGGCACCATAGAAACCGGATTATTTTCCATAACGATTCTTTTGATGGTCAGAAAATCTTAGAGGAGGCTATTTTTTTCTGCTGGTCTTGGCTGAGAAACCTGGAGAAAGGATTTGATATTCCTTTCCACCTTTGGTCTAGCAACATGAGAGAGAGTTTTGTATCTCAGGGGAGGCTTTAGTTTTTTGTTTCCCTTGGAAACAATCAGAACCTTATTGGCTTCCAGCATGCTTCCTCATGCTTCAAGCCACTTTTGTTCTGTTTTTGTTTCCTTTTATTTGTAATTCTGCAGTGCTTCTTGTACTGTTTTGTTTCTTTAATATTAATATATATATATATATATTATCTTTGCTGATCAAAAAAAAAAAAAAATAGTGTTTACATAAGTTTTATTAAATGCCAAACTATTGGAAAGCCACCTTAATTGGTCTCTTCGGTTTTCCCTCATTGCAACTTCCAGCACCTTCATTGTGCTGGGTGTGAGGGGGCATGTTTAGTACCACATCACCTAGAGATACGGCCTAAGGGGAACTTATAAGGCTTGGATAGCCCTCCCTTACAAGTCAATTTTGTGGGGTTAAGTTAGGCCCTAAAGAACAAATTCTAAGATGGTATTAGAACCTATTGTAGATCCAATGGGTTAAGTTGGCTTGGATACCTGTCAACTTATACATATATCATTCTACATCTCAGATCTCTGCTCCACTACCCTACAATTGTGGTGCAATCATGCATTATTGACAACTATGATCCATCTTCTCTTGTTCTTCCAGCATCTCTTCATTTTCCCCTTTCTTTCCACTCTTCCATCATCATTACATGGTAGTCCATGTTTTACATACATGATCTGGATTGTACCTCGGGTAACACAGTTGAAACCTTCAAAATCACTGCATTCCAAAGATCCATCCAGGCGAGTTTCTGCAATCATAAACCCTCTATCAGAACCACTACAAGACTCTACCCTCCACAACCACTGCCATAGCCTGCACTATCACTATCAGCCACCCCGTGAGGTCGAAATATCACTCAACCAGATCAACCCACTCTCATGCATCATCCCCCATTAACAATGGAATTCTCACTTCCCTCCCTCACTCTTTGCTCCCTTCAGTTCTTGCATCCCCTTCCGCTATGTGATTTCCTCCTTATTTGTTCACTGATTCCACTCACCATTAGGTTTTGCAATAATCTTTCACCAATTTCTTCTAATTATGAGTTCACTCAATTCAACTCACCATTTGGTTTCTGCAATAATCTTTCAAGAATCTCTTCCAATTTCTGGAGATGCAATTCTTGCATTTCTCACTCCCATACTATTTTCCATGGTTGTTAAAATCGGACTGGCCGGTTCAACCGGGAACCAATTAGGTGACCGGTCCAGAGACCCTACAGAATCGAAGCACTCCATAACTGGTGTGAACTGGTACAAAACGCCCAAAACCGGTGTTGAACCATTTTTTAAAATTCTAAAATATTTTTAAGATAAATAAAAATGCATTCTTAAATATTTCACATAGGTATCAACTATGTTGTCAACTATTAATATATTATTAATTTTTATCTTATGAAACATATAATTTAGTCATTTATACTATAATTTTTTAGATCCTAATTTTTTATAATTATATATTATTTTATTACTTAAAATATTATATAATGCTAAAAACCATTGAACCAATGCTTTCACTGGTTTAATCACCGGTCTGGTTTTAAAAACATTCCTATTCTCAATCTTTTGCTAATCATCATCTTATCAATATTTCAAAGGTTCTTTCCACATAGTACAGGCATGATTCCATTCTTGAGTGAACCATGAGAGAACCCCCAGGATTTGGAACCTCATACAATAATGAGAGTGAAACAAGTAAAGAATGGAATTTTATTGCAATTCTCTTGACTTAACAGGCTTTATTCTTCACCTCTATTTCACCAGAAATACACTTTAGCACATTTTCATCTCTTACCCATCATTTGGTAGCGTAAGAAAAGAACGGAAGAGAAGGAAAAGGTATGGACTTCCCAGGTTTGGTTGCGCAGAGATAGGCAAGAATTTTTTTTTTAAATTGCATGGGACCTACAGGTGCAGACTTCCACTCTCAGATGTAGGTATTTACTTTACTGCCCTCTTTCTCTCATCATCCCCATCTCCATCCGTGTAGGTCTCTTTGGAAGTGATGACAATGTTCGTCTACACAGTGACTCCTCTTCGAGATCTTCCCTTCCCGCCGTCGGATGCCATCGAATTGCACGAGTCCTCCATGTCGAGAACCACCACGGTGATGGATGCCATGGCAGAATCCGTGTTGAAAATTCAAATTGCCTTTGCTTTCAGATGCCATTAAAGATCTGGTCCGACTTGCTGAGATCTGTTCTTTTTGTTTGGGGGTGTTTTTTAGGTTTTAATTTGTTCTCTCCCAACACTATTGTTTTGCTGAGAATGTTATGTTTTTTGGAGAAGTACAATCAGTTATGGCTTCTTTTTTCAGTAGAGTATGAATTCAAAGAGAGGAAAAAATAACAAACAAAAAAGATGAGGAAAAAATATCAAAAGCTTCTCAAGGATGGCATCAGTGGGATAGTTCTACTTGCCAACAGCTATTGGATCCACAGTTAAAAAGAGATAAAAAAAAAACCATATTAATCTTGTTAGGGTAAAAGAGTATTTTTCATAAATCTAATCATTCAATTTCTCCAACCAAATCACCTATATTTCTTTTCTATTTCTCACCTATTTCTTTTCTCATCTATTCTCTCCCATTCCCTCCATGCCTTTCCTCACAACCAAACAATGGGTTAAAGAAACGGAATGTTACTTAAAAAAATAGGGGGAAACAGCGTTATTATGCATTTCTCAAAGGAAAGTGTAATTTACTATCTAAAGTTTTAATGGAGTATCCTGAATATATATCTAAAGATCAGATAGTGCTTACTGCATCTTCTCCAGATATCACACGCTCTTTTTCAGTTCCTGCAGCCACAACTCCACCTTCGGCAGCAGCTGAGTTGCCATCACCATTTCTTTTATTTTTCTTCATCTTGAACTTGTAAGTTGGCAAAGCATTAATAGATTCGGAAGCTGCCCCTCTATTTTGTGACATATCCTCTCTAACCCCAAGGATAGAAATTATACAAGGGAGACAACAGCAGATTGTTGAACAGAGAATGAAGGGCATAGCATAACCAATGCAGCTAAATGCAAGAAACACTATACATAACCTGCCAAGAGATATGAAGCAGATATAATTTCATATCTGAAAATCTGAAGATTAAATGCAAGAATGAATGAAAGACTACCTGTACAAATTAGGAGCTTCTTCGACAGATGAATGTCCCCCAAAGATCCATACATTTCCAACAACAAACCATACAGCAAAAAAGCAATCTAAAGATATTTTGAAGTATTCCACTAGTGTCTTCATTCTGTGGTGCAAGAAGAACAAGGGCTTAGAAGCTTCATAAGTTAATACAAATTCCAATACTTGAAAGTTATAACCATGAAACAATACATTAAAATATCAAATCTAATTGAATAAACAGTGAAATTGGAGTGACTGGAGGAACAAGGCAACAAGCATGACATAGGCAAAAAAAATATTTAAATTAGAATTGGATGTTTCCTTCATATCAGTTTTCAAAACACAAACCTTTAACTTCTTCCATAACTATTACAGGTAAGATCAATCTCAATTCTTTTACCTAGTAATCAGTATCACACTTTCATCACAAATTAGAGTAAAAACAGCTACATTCTTTGATACTTCAAATTTCTTGTCAAAACCTAACACTCACATACACATATATAAGGAGTGAAATGAGTTGTAGCGCAAAGTGGCAGCCCTCCAAAAATGCTATAGCAGGATAGCGGTGACGGGATGAGTGCTATTTTCATCCCTAAGTAGATTTATAATACGTGATGTATATATATAAATATATATATATATATGCTGAAAAATAAAGAACACCACCTAAAATTACAAAACATATTCTCATTAACTTTCATAACCAATATAGGTCCAATCAAAAACAGCAAATAACAGCCACTCTCTATGTCCAAAACAGAAAAATAACAAAGAAAACAAAACAAAGTTGAACAAAGGAACAGACACGGTTAGGGTTGACAGAGGTTGGGGTTGAAGCGAATAGGCTTTGGGTTGGAGGCTCTCAAACGCAGGATCAAAACAAGGGAAGGGTGAAAATGTGGGTTAAAAGAGTAAAACCTGTTTTTTTTATAGTTTTACCCTTTTAGTAAGTCTGTAAAAGCCAAAAACGACGACATTGGGTCGTCTCTCAAAACAGCATGATTTCACAAAAAAGAAGATCGTGACTGCAATACTCACAAAACAGCATGATATCACACGTTGTTCCTTACATTCTTTTTGTGTTGTTTTCCAATCAAAATTATAGATTAATCTCGGTAATCTGTCTAATAAAAATTTGCATTAAAGATCAGCATAGATTACCAAGATAAAACTCCAATTTTAATTAGAGAAAAATATCAAACACACCTGTATCTAAGTGTTGTCAATTGAGGAGTGCTAGCAACACACTCTTTGACACACTCCTTTATACAAACTCTCTTATTGGTTAAAATGTATTGAAAACTAAAAAATTAGGAGAGAGAGAGAGTCATTAAATACTGTGGGACCCACTGAATTTTGTGATTTCCAATAATTTTTGTTTTAGTCTCTATAAAAAAATTTGCCCATTTTAAGTTTTTATTTTTAGTAAACCCAGGGACTAAAAAGGGCAACAGAAGGGAAAAAATTTAACCCCAGAGACTAATATTGATGACTAAAAATGAGAAGTTTACTGGGAGAAAAGCCTGAAATCTGAAATTTTATTGAGATCAAAACCTTGTCTAACCCTACTTTTTAATTGCTTTGGTTCGGTTATTGGAAGAGCAAGGGAAGGAAATAATGTCCAAACCAAAAACCCTTTAAGGCCAAAAGCTAGATTTTGAAGACTAAAATGTTCAAATTTCTTAATATATCCTATGCTCAATTTTCAAATTTCTGGTTACACCTAGGCTTTGAAACCAATTTTCAATAACGGTAAAGAGGGATAAAGAAATATTAAGCTCTTGTGAGGAATTCACAACAGAACTTTCATGAATTCACAGTAAAGAAAAAAGGTTCCATTCTAACATTGTATAAAAAAATTGACAACATAACTAATTCACTACCTTCTATTCATCAATAATGAAGCTTGATTGCTTCTGGAGGATGCAACAGCAGCCTGACCATCTTCTCCACCATTAGTTCTGGAACTGAAAAGAAGTGTCCCTGAAGGATCATTAATCCGAGGAGATGTTTGCCTTGATTGGGATGAATCTTGCTCTCTCATATGGTTATGATGATAATAACGCCAATAAAGCAGAGGGAGGGTAGCAGCACATCCAGAAGCATAACCAATGATCCAATGAAACAACGGGGTACGTGGATGTTCATGCCTTGACAAAGACAAAACAATGATAGACACAACAATCTGGCTCACTAGTAGGACCAGCTCAATAGATATCCATAACCCTGAATGCACAGGACTCCTATTCCGCCGAGTATCCCCACGTCTTATAAACGATGAATTCCTACTATTTGACCCATTAGATACACTAGTTGCTGAAACTGAAGGCTGAGAAAGAGGCATCCTTGCACCGCTAATTCTATCTTCATGCTGCGTCACATCTGCGCCATTAAAATGTCTATCATGATGTGATGCAGACGATGTGGAAGCATCGGCGCTCCCGGCTATTTCTATAACATGCTGACTGCCATTTAGGCTCCCAGGCCATGCCATCAACAACGGCAAAGTGTCGCTCGAACCTTCAAGACACAGTTCTAGTGAGACAACAATAACATCCATCTAACTCCACCACCAAGGGATCATAAGATTAACCCAGAAAAACACACACACACACACACACACACATATTTACACCACCTTTTATTACAATTTGACGGAAAACAAACTCTTCTCCTTTCACTAGCAAAACCATGCATAGTTCTCATCTTGCACTATAAATATCAATATGTTAACAATTTAAATTTAAATTTTAAACAAAATTGTGTTCTTTTTTCTTTTTATAAGCAATTTTAAACAAATTGCTAAAAACACAATCCCTACAGTTGCGTGCAAAGCGAGAAAGGAACATTACTTAACCTAACCTAATTTCCGCAAGTGACTTAGTTATGCATAAAAAAAACACCGATTAAAACCTGCAGAACAAGAAAATAACTGTAACAGTCGTTTCACAGAGATGAAACAGAAAACCTAAACAATTTAAAAAAATAAAGAAAAATAAAATAAAATCGAATAGGTTTTTTTGTCTTCTTCAAAGAAATAACAGTGTGCGATTTCGCGTCCCCACGTGGTTGTTGTGGTTTCTCTGAATTTTAGCGAAGAAATAAAGGAAATTCGGGACAAAAGGGAGTACCTGAGAGAGTGACGAAAGAAAGCGTGTGAAGAGGGTACTTTTTTATGCGTATGAGTCGACAAAACGACAACTAAGAGAAGCGAAACGGGAGCGTTGACTCGAAGAATCGCAAAGCGCGACTTAAACGACAACGCGGAACAAGATGGAGAAGCGCATCGGAGGGAAGAAGCGAAGGAAGCTATAGAGGAGAGGGAAACGGCGCCGTATGGGGTTTGCGGGATGGTGACGGAGGGAAAAAGGAAACAACGGGGTCACAATCACACAAAGGCAAAGGCTCTCTCATGCACACTTCCGTTGCTTCCTTGCGGTGTTACCTTGCAGTATTTTTCTTTCTTTTTCTTTTATTTTTTCTTCTTCTTCGAAAATGATGACCAGGGAAAGGCATAAAAAATAAAGAGATTTAGATTAGTTGGTTGAGCTGATTATTATAAATACTTAAAGAGTATAGATTAGTTAGTTGGTTTTGAACATGTGTCTGATTATTGTAAATACTCAATTACTTTGTTGAATTACTTTGTTAAATGGAAAAAATGTTTTCAATCCTTCAACTTTAAGAGTGTTTTTTTAATCCCATAACTTAAATCCAACTAGTCGTGATTCCTAATCTATTCTTCTATTTGGTTTTTCACTTTTGCCATCAAGTATTTTCGTTAAACTATGATGTGATACTTATTTTATTGTTCTTTTATTATATTTTATGGTGGTTAATTTTTTTTGGTTAAAAATCACTTAAAAATATTTGGCTAAAATAAAAAATAGGAAACAACTTCTAGTGATTTAAAATTGCCAAAAATTGCTTCTCCCTTTCTCCCCCTTCTTGACAAATACAAATCACATTTGCTATGCGAAACTAAGAAAAGATCAATCCATTTCCAACCTTGCTGTATATTGGATTACATGTCTTTATAATTACGTTAAATATGTAACATTATATGTTTATATGGTTATTATGTTGGGCCTAAAATAGAAATTTATTAGTTTTGGGCTTATATAATAAAAATAAAATAAGGTGCTGTAGGGGTTATGAATAGCAATATTAGGAATGTTGTAAGTAAAACTAGACTAGAGAGGGTGCAGATGGTGTTTTGAGGTGCAAATAGTAAATAAAAAATTTGTTATAAGAAAGATAGAAACAGATTTATCACTAATCTAATTTAGAATATCGAGTTAATAAAAGAAAATAAAAATAAAGAGGTATGATTAATAATAGACTTAAAGGTTAAATAACCTTAGGATTTATGGGTTTTCCCATTTATTATCCACTACTAGTCCTATTTATTTCCTTACTATCCAATTAGCCTATAAATACCACATCATTCCTTAGTTTCTCACACCAAAATTCTCATAGGAAAGAGTTTTAGAGAAAGTAGAGAAAAAAAAACTAGAGAGGAGTAATGTTTGAAGCTCTTGGTGGTGGTGGAAGAGTGACATGAGTTTGAGAGAGGAAAGGAGGAGATGATTCTCAACTTCATCCAACCTTAGGAGAAATAGGTATGTGTGAGGATATATTTTTTAGTAGGATGTTATTTTTTGTGAGTGTAAAGATGGACCTAAGGCCTCTCATGCCATGGTTAATCTTATATTATTATAATGTTTGCTATAAAAATTGTTAGTATGTTATTATTAATACTTTGTATGGATTGAAGTGTTGATTTTGAATGGACATCATTATGAACTTATATGAATTTGCATGAACTTGTGTGAATGCCTATGAACAACATGAACATAAAAGAAATTGAAAAAGATCTAGTCATTTGTTCTTCATGTGGGATGTGACTTTGGCTATACTAATGTTAGTATTTAATCCTTTTAATTATTATTATAATGATAGTATTTATTTAAATAAAATAAATATTCTTTATATACTTAATCATGAAGAAAAATATGATATGAAATTCTATAGTTTTATCTAAATTATACTTATAAAAGTTATGATATTATTACTATAAACTCTTATGAGAAACTTTTATTGCAAATAAGCATTGGAATTGTATAAGTTGGCAAAATTATTATTATCCTTATTTTATAAAGGAAATGTTGTTATTAATTATAAAGTAGACTTTATATACTCCAAATTTATTTTATAAGGAAAATTCTTTTATCAAAGTTTGAGAATTGGAGAGAAATAAATTATTACTATTATTATTTAGGTGTCATGTGTATTTATATATACAAATAAGTATAAAAAATGATTTTATAAAAAAATGATCATTTCTATCTCACAAAGAAATTAAATATAATTGAGTTATCAAATTATTTGTAATTATATAAATACGACATGATTCTTTTATAAATTTATTTTGATAAGAAAGTTATTATTATTATTAATATAATTATGTTGATCTTATAATTACTTTAAGAAAATAACATTAAAAAATAATATAATAAGAGAAGAATTTTAATATAATTATAAGGATGCATGAAACATGTGACTTAGACAATGATATGTTGATGTTTATTAGACATGTATTAAAGAATATTGTGATCCTAGTTCTATCCAAATGGAACTTTCTAAGTAATGGAAGTTGGAATGACTTAATTGTGTTGGGTAACTTGCAAGTTCATGAATCAACCACTTTCTACTTAGGCCTTAAAATATTACTGATAAAATCAAGTTGCCCTGAACTTGTTATGTGATTTGGACTCGGTTTTAGGTATTAACTTCTATGAAATGCTCGATCAATTGCTCCTAAAATCATGGATAATCTCCTTGTTTTAAACTCCAAATTATTAGCTTTTATATAAGTGAACCTGACACCACACTTTAATCTAACGGCACAGGGTCACCTTTCCGACGTTTAATTAATTAAGTCTATTGAATCCACTACTTCCTGCCTTCCACTGAGTTAGGTTTATGGGTCTTCTCTTCACTGATATGATGCTCAACTTTTCTATTTCTACCCGACGTGGGACTTCACCTCACACGTGTTCTCCATATGGAAAAAATTCACTTTTTTCTTTTCTATGGTGGTTGTGAGGACTAGAAAAGTTTTTTCTTTGTACTCCAATCAGGAAAGCTAAAGCAATCATGTCTTGTTGGTATTCATTAAGCGCAGTGATTTTTAGCTTTGTTGATGAACACACAATATTTTTTGTTCATTTATCTATAATATTATTTATAAACTTTTTATTACAAAGCAATTGTAGAAACTTTAAAATCCATAACACCCCATCTACAAATTATAGTATGCATAATCCATGTAAAATAATATAAATAAGATAATTTAAGAGAACAATGAGGCTTCATTGGTGCCATTGATCAGTTAGACATGCAATGCAAGCCTTCGGCCAATTTTGATTTCACGTTGTCGAGACGCACCAAAACAATTTAACTAAGCTAATTCTGTAGCACAGAGATAACCTAGGTCGACTCAGAGACACGATCAATATGGTTCTAGCTTCAATTTAATGGTAACAATAAGGGGAGAATTTTATCAAACAGTTTGTGTGCGTAAGTAAAACTTGCAAAAACGTAAACTAAAATTAAAGAGCAACACAGAAACTAACAGAATTCAAAAGAAGTAATGTAAAACAAAATTTAAAACATCAATCCAATTCACCTCATCAAGCAATTTGAATCATCATTGTTCTCAGAAATTAATCCTATCATGAAAGTTCATTCAATCTCATTAGAAGCAACTCAATCGACTTAACCCCTAAATTGATTGAAACCACAACCTTAACTAAAATATCATCCAATTAATCTGTGATTAATATTCGAAATTAGGAAATGAATCCATAACCTAATCCGTTTTCAATCCTAAACGCATTCATAATCATGAAAACAGAATAGCAATTGAAGAAGAAGATGAACACTCAAATAGAAGTCAAAATACTAAACCAGAACTCAAATTCTCCTTGTGCTTGGGTTGGATTCTTGGATTGATTGAGGATTTAACCTTCCATGATCATCATCAGTGAAAGCCCCATGAAATGGTTGCACAAAAATGGAAGCACAGCAAAACGAAAATGAAGAACAAGGAAGAACAGTAGAGAGAAAATGAGAGCAAGGGTTTTGATCCTAAAAACTTAAGAAAAGGAAATGCAAAACTGTTTTTATTAAAATGAAAAGTGTGCTCCAAGTTTCACTAAAGTCACTAATATATGTAGTGACTAAGTTCTGAAAATAAAATGAGTCACAAACAAACACAACAATCAAATTATTTGCTATTTACAACCAATCATGAAAGTCAAATTCGCAGCCCAAAATTATAAGTGCAGAGGTGCTAACTTCAAAGCTTAAAATGACTCTCTAAATGACAGAATTGGCCTCGGGCTATTTGTAGCAAACTTGTAGATCTTTTTGTCATCTTTCTAGGGAATCCTAGAACGCTCCATTCGGAGATTGGTAGCACTCTATAGGCCCTGTACAAGACAAATACGTCAAGTGAGCAAAAAATCCAAAAATACGCAACAATTAGCAATTAAACCCACTTACTTGCCTAGGTCAAAAACTAAATTAGAATAGGAAAATAAAGGTCCAAGAGAAGTTAAATAAGCTAAGAAGGATAGAAAAATATTCAACTAAAAGCACTTTATCAACCTCTCACATCAAGGCAATGCCTCCTCCCAAAAAGTGTACATCCTCATATACTTCAATTCCTTTCCACCACATATAACACTCTTTTTCAATTGTTCTATACTAACATGAAATTCAAGCCTCATCAGATGTGAAATGTTGTCATCTACTACACCCTAATTTTCCTTGTTTTTGAGAAATTCTCACTGGTAACACCCACAAAGTGTTCAAAAGTATAATACATGTTTAATTGACTATGGAATTATATATATATATATATATATATATATATATAAGAAATCATCAAATTACACCGGTGTAACTTAAAACAATTATTACACCATTTACTAATTTCATATAGAATATGATTTTTATAAATTCAACCGTCGAATTATATTTGCTTATTACCAAGATTGTCTGTGTTAATTTTTGTCAAAATTGAACATCAATAACTAGGTAATATAATGATCCATATTTTAGTATTTTTTTACAACATATTTTAATATATTTTAAAAATTTTATATTGCATCGATTTTAATTTATATGAATGAGGTAGAAAATAATTTTGGATAAATATGAAATCTTATATATATATATATATGACTTTTGTGAAAGGAACTTTCAATCCAACAGTGGATTGTAAAAAATATTATCGAATGTAGAATTATTGAATAATGTAATAGTTAGTCAAAGTTACACCGGTATAATTTGATCTATCTCCTCTCTCTTTATCTATCCATCCATCTATCTATCTATCTATCTATCTATGTATATATATGGGATTGCTAACATAGGTAAAAGTATGTTAGCACCCTATTAAAAAAAAGTTGGAGAAAAAACCTAACTTACATATATGCAAATGCACTAAATTTATGTTATATACAAACCTAATATATATCTTACTCTTTGTCATTATTTTCACGAATTCCCTTCTTGTAAGGTAGAAGTTACGAATTAATTTTTTAAATTAAATATACCTAACTTACATATACGCAAATGCACAAAATTTATGATATATATAAAACTATACAAAAAAAGAGTTAAAAAGGGAAATAATTTTACCATTTTTTTAAACTCTTTTTGTGTAGTTAAGTATCTATCATAAATTTAGTGTGCTTTTATATAAGTAAATTTAGTATATTTAATTTTTCTGAATATGTAGGTTTAATCTTATAGTAAGAGAATCAGTGAAAATGATGAGAAGTAAGGAGTCAAAAGATGAAGAGAAGAAGCCACATTCATAGTGAGAAAGGCGACTTAATGACTTTCTAAGCGCAATTTCACTACTTATAATGTCATTCATGAACATTAAATTTTTTCTCATACATGCATCTTATCAAAACAGTGGAAGGTGTAACGTCTCTCTTTACTCACCTGTGCTTGATTGTTTTTATGTGAAAATTCGTATCCTTTCCGTATTATAATGTTTTTAGTTATAATTTTTTCACGAAAATTCTTTTCGCTTTGCTTGCAAATGATTCGATTGTGACGTACATAGTTCTTCCTCACCACGGTTCAATTATAATAATATATACAGTCCAGATACAGTCATCCAAAATAATACAGACAACTTATCACAATTACATGCCACAGAAAATTATAAATCATAACATACAGCTTCTCATCAAACTTCTTCAACAATCTTCAACTACAACTCATACTTTCCTGTTTATCTGCTCGCCCAAATGATTTGGGGTCATCACAGGTGTCAACCACAGACACAACTCGGGTGAGTTTATGACAATCATAGTTTGAATAAAATATAACAAAATAGATATACGGATGGTCATAAAAATAACAGTCACAGGGGATACACCCACAGATTAAATCACCTCAGATACACGACACATGAATTAATT
>PYAF01001705.1:617626-642399 GCA_007407185.1 Glycine tomentella | reverse complement strand
TGGAGGAGGTTAGGGAAGCTTTGGGACTGTTGGGAGGCTTGGTTTCCTCCATTTTCGTGCCTTGGGGCTTTATATAGATGCTCAGCACCGCCTTCACTCGCCCGGGCGACCAAAAATAGCTTGTTCCACTCGCCTGGGCGAGTAGCCCTTTTTCTAGAATTTTCTGTCTTAGTGAAAAATTAATTTCTGACGTTACAGGCATTATTTGGACAATCCCAACGGTCAAAAGTTATATATATGGGTTAGGAAACTTTCTTTAAAATTTGAGAAAGATCCAACGGTTAAATCATCTATAATGATATTTTTACTAAACCAGGTTTTTGTGTTCAATTCATAATCACTCCATTACACGCAATTCAAACAACCTCCCCATAACTTGACATCTTCTATACACCTAGGGATGGGAACATAAATTTTCTTCTTTTTATATCTTTTGATGCTTAAGAAAGCCTTATTCCATTTTTGGCTTTTTGTTACAAACTATTCTAATAGTCCGTTAGTTAAGAGTATTCTTTATTACCATCATGAAAATATCTATTCAAAATATCTAAGGGTGTTTTTGTCCTTTCCAAAATATTCAAGGGCATTTATGTACCTTTCCATTCTAAAATATCTTTCTAAAATATCTAAGGGCAGTTTGGTAATTTCCAAAATATCCAGGGGCGTTTTTGTCATTTCGTCCTCAAGGGCATTTCTGTCATTTCTGTTTTACGGAAAGGGCAATATGGTCCTTTTTCTTCAAACATTTCCGTAATATCTCTTATTGATATTTCATCCTAATCCTTCAAATATAGAGCATCAATTTGCCTAATACTTGCTTTAACATTTAACTGTAGTTTAAAAATTTTGGGATGTTACAGAAGGATTTCTGAAATCCTTCTATGATATTACTTTACATTCCATTGATTTCATCAACCATCTTTTATTTGAATTTATCTTTGGGATTGTATCTTGCCAAGATGATAGTCGTTCCCTACAAACTCTTGACTTGCATCTCCATAATTACTTTTAACCTGAGATATTACAAATTTTGAGTGTTATAATATCCAACAATTGAGTATATAAGTTCCATTCATCAATCATGAATCTTGCCTTGTTGAATTGCTTTTTTTATTTTTTTTATCGGTCTTTAGCATGTCCTAGTATTTTTTTAGTTTCACCATATGATGTCAAAAGAAGAACAAAAATTGCCTAGTTTCTTGATCTTTCAACATTATTAAGTTTGCATCCTGATAATGTTGCAATTTCTGCCAATAAAAGTGGTCATAACAAAGCTTTCTCAAGTTGTAAGAGTTAAACACTCTATTCATTGGTGATTGTAAAGTACTCTTTCCTAGTGCTTTTGTCTTAGTTGGATCATAAATCCTCAATATAACCAATGCAACACTTACCAATTTGATTATGAAGTATACCCAACATCACAAAACTAAAATCCTCAATCTTAACACTCACCCCTTCTAGCCCACAGAGTGGTTGAAAAGGAGCCACAATAAAAGTTAAAAAAAAAACTTAGATAAGGTGTAGATATCATATTTCTTTGATGATGAATATATTTCATGATCAGGCAATTTTGCATTAGTTATATTGAGGGTTTCTGATCTATCTAAGACAAAAGCATTAGAAAATATTTTTTTTTATGCTCATCGATGCAGAAAGTTTTTAACTCTTACAACTTGAGAAAAGGATTGGCATGATCATTTTTATCGTCCAAATTTGTAACACTATCAAAACGTAAACTTAATAATGCTGAAAGTTAAAGAGACTTGGGTATTTTTGTTCTTCTTTTAGGATCATATGATGAAATTGAAATACTAAGAGATGTTAAAGATCAAAAACAAAAAACAGAAGTTGACATAACAATTTTTTATTTGAAATAATTATGCTAACATAATATACAAATAAATAATTTTAAAAAAAATATATTTTATTTTAATATTTATATAATTGCATTATTAAAACAATACCACATTTTTTTAATTATATTATATATGTAGTAATATTATTATTGATTATATTAATATTCAATGAAGAGGCTATGTCATCTCTACTACTGCTTACGTTTTCCACGTGATTTTCTTGTTGATCATGGGAGCTAATCCTCAATTGCTTATTCCGTGGAAACTTATTTTTGATGATAATTATGAGAAACAACATCAAGCCTCTAAGCATGTTGTTGTTTAGCCATGGCAAAAATCGTTTGCTCAAACAGTAAAACATGCATGCAATATCCCTCTAAATCAATTGCATATTTCATGCTTGTAGGGGAAGCGATGACATTTGTTATTCTAGAAGAGGAATATATGAAAATATAATGAACACTTATGCAAATAACCAAGAGGGGGGGTGAATTGGTTTTACCTCAGAGTTTTAAAATTTCCTTTCAAAATTTATAACAGCGGAAGACTTTCAAAAGGATCGTATCTTTCAATACCAATTAGAAAAACAATTTTCTTCACCAATCAAATCACTCTTGTGCAGTAACCAGGTTTATGTGATGAACAAACCTTATACTTCAAGAATATAATGAAATACAAACTAAAATCTTAAAGCACACAAGATTTATACTGGTCACCTCTCAACCCCGGAGGCTACATTTAGTTTTCTTCCAACCAAATCTTGGTTAGAGTTCCACTATAACAAATATTTGTTCTTTACAAGCTTACAACTGATATCTCTTACCCACCCTAGGTAAAATTCAAAATCTATAACCTATAGACTTTTCAAAAGACCAAGAACCAGAGATCCCCTCTCTGTTCTTCCCTCTAGAAAACCTTTCTAGAAAAAGCTTTAAAGAATACAAATGTTATATGGAAAAGACATCACAATAACAAAGCAGAAATCAATCAAAAATCAAGCTTCAGGTTCAAGAAATATATCACCTTATAATCCTCAGCTAATTCAATGATATGAATGATTCAAACAATCTGAGAATATATGCAACAGATGAATAATACTCTTTCTTGATGCTTTCTTTAACCACTAGCTTGAACAATTCATCAATCCTTGAGAATTATGGCTAAAACACAAGTAACTCTCCATGATACTCATCATATTTGATTTTCTCACTAAACTCAGCCTTGGGTACTCTTGATAGCTTTAGAAGGTGTCTATCACAAGGTTTACATGAGTATCTCTGTTTTTCACTTGATGAATAACACAGACCAGGCTGTACTATTTATAAAAAAACAGAATTAACTAACTGTAATCGATTATTTTAACTATTGTAATCGATTATTTTAACCAGATAATCGATTAAAGTGTTCATCAGGAATATGAAAATTTGTCACGAACAAAATAATCGATTAAGTCATCTTGTAATCGATTATTCCAGATGAACTCAGTTTTCTAATGCACACATGTAATCGATTAAATTCCCATTTAATCGATTAACACAGACCATGTCTAAAACTTATCAATGCACATTTAATCGATTACGAACATCTGGTAATCGATTAAATCAGATGAACATGTTGTGTAAATTTATGCAGAAGCTTATGTAATCAATTATTTCTCAAGATAATCGATTATCACATAAACTTTCTAATTCTGTGTTAAGCTTATTTAATCGATTAGGAACCAATGGTAATTGATTAAAATGTTTATAAGGCATTTTCCAGAAAACACACATGCTGTAATTGATTATCTCACCTATGTAATCGATTCAAGTAGTGAGAAACTGTTTTATAAAATTCTTAGTTGCCTTTATGAATTTCTATCAATTTTCTTATTACCACACGATTAAATCTAATCAAATGAATGTATGAATGCATGAATTATAAAAAACTAATGAGGATTATAAAGCTTTATCAACTGAACCAAGCTTAAAAAAATAATATATGCCATCAAATTGATTGGCCATGTAAAACATCAAAACTCATATGCTTCAAACTTCTTGATTCCTTTGCTTCAGCTTCCTCAATACTAACAATAGAGTTGGACTAAAAGATTGTAAAAATAACCTCCATGGAAGGTTGTTGTGTAACACTCCAAAATTTCAGAACTCTAGTCACATTTATGGAAATCTTAGGTTAAGGAGAAATTAATGGACTATATTTGAATTATTTGGAATTAGGTTTTTCTTAAGCATCCAACGATATAAAAGGAAGAAAACTTATGTGTGAAGAGTATGTGAAGAACCATGTAGAAAGGAGGAGAATATTCATGAAAGCCACTTGCAAAAGTGAAGTCATGTAATGAATACAAGTGTCAGGACACTTGTAAGGCACATGATGAAGATTTTTCCTCTAACATTTATGTGAAGCTTGGAGAATAATAGTGAAGCTTCATGATTTTGCCAACTCAAAGGGACACTTGGAAGGAGATTAAGAGAAGGCTTCATGAATTGAACAAGTGTCAAAGCACTTGTATGGTGTAGATTTAGTTTAAGTAGATTTTTTCTTAAAAAGCAAAAAAATCTTATCTTGTCTTCTTTGGCAGAATACGTGGACAGTTATAGACATTTTTCAAAAATCCCAACGGTCAAAAGTTACATATGTGGGATAGGAGTATACCTTTAAAATTTTAAGGAGATCCAACGGTTAACGAATCCAGAACTACTATTTTACTAAAACGGGTTTTGGGGAAAATTCAAGAATGAAGAAAAGCACAAAATATCTCTAACACCTAGCTATACTACGTAAAGAAGAAGGAAATTGGTGAAGATTGATCTCCAACCTCAGAAAATCCACATGCACAATCAAAAGGATTAGGGAAGGTTTGAGAAAATTCAAGAAAGTGGACACTTGGTTGGTGGAAAAGCTAGAAACCTTGCCATTGGTTCATTTGGAAAGTAAGGTCATAATGACCTAAGGGATATTTTCATGGCAAAGCAATTCATCCACACTATAAATAGGGATAAATGGGCCGAAAATTTCACGCTTGTTTAAGGGAGTGAATGTGCAAATCTCCCTTTCTTTCATCCTTTCTTTTCATGCTACATCCTTGCACCTTTCACTTTCAAGAAAAATAAAAGCAAAACCTAAGCCTTGCTACCTTGATACTTCACGTGGAGATTAGGAGCATTTAGAGGAAGGATAGTCAAGCTTTTAAGAAGGAAGAACAAGGTATGTATGAGGAAGCTTTATGATAAATATGGTTTGAATGTTAATTATGCTAAGATTCTCATTTGTTTCCATAAAGAACTAAGCCTTGCACACCATGTGTTTGATGAAATGCCTCAAAAGAGATAAAGTTTGTTTAATGAATGATTATTTGAAGAAGTAATTTGAATTTGGTTTAATGAATGATTGGTAGAATGAATAACTTGAATCTAGCTTAATGGGTGATTGTTTAAGTGACTTGAATCTTTGTGTATAATAATTATTTTTAAATGGTTGATTTGAATTATAGTTATATAATGGAATGTTTCATTAAAGTTTATGTATTAGGATATTGTTAGAAGGGTTCTATAAATCCTTGAGCATGTTTATTAAGTTTATACTAGAATTATGTTAAAAGCATGCCTATTATATTGAACTTTATAAAGATTAATGTTGAAAGTTTAAAGTTTAAGCATATGAAAATATGGATATAAATTGATATTGAAAAGTAAAGATGAAATAAAAAAGAAAATCCATTATACATGTCTCATATGCATATGCCTGGCGGGGGTTAAGCCATGTTACCTCAAGAGGAGGTGGGTCAGATAGCTTGACTGAGTCCACGCGTTCAGACAGAAGGAGTCTGAGCTAGGGGGTAGTTGTGGCAGTGAGGACCACACCACCATGATGATCACATGGATGGAGGTGACCTTCCTATTTCAACACTGACCTACCCTGACTGAATGGATAAGTTCTATGCCACAAAGGGAGTGAGACTATCTTGACTATGGTACCAATTGATGAGAATTTCAGAGAATCATGCATCATATAAATAAGATGAGTATGCATCACATGATGAATATGTTGTATGATTATCTGTATGCTGTATATATTGTATGGCTTGAACTATGTTTACTTGAACTATGTTTATCATAAACTTACCCTATCTTTTGTGTCTGTGGTTGACATCTGCGATGACCTCAATTTATTTGGGCGAGCAGAGGAACAGTAAAAGCATAGTGAGCAGATGGACTACGTGGAAGATATTGACAAATATTTTATTTGGTGATATGTATTATGTAATAAACTTAGGAAACAGTCTGTATTTTATTATTTTGGACTGTACTTGGGACTGTATTATGGATTGTATTTTATTTTGGACTTCGAAAGAATATTTGGCGACAAAGAAGTCATTTACAATATGGATGGTTAATATCTTTTGTACGAATTATTTTAAGTAAGAAGAAAAGAATTTTCCGTAAAATTTCTAAATAAGGGAATTCTAAAGCAAATGGAAAAGAATTTTCACTAAAAAACAATAAAATACAATATGGTAAAACGAGGTGTTACATGTTGCTCTCTATAGGTTATTCCCCTCCAGGGCTATGGAGTTATGATCCAAACTAGCAAACTTATGGCAACCATTAGGAAAATGGATATAATCCCTATTGGCATGGGCTCTTTTGAGTTTTCTTTTGCCTCTCTCGAGGACCTTCATAAGGTTCTTGCTATTAGGGCATGTAATTTAGCAACAGGGGTGCTGCAATTATTTTCTTGGAAGCTTGATTTTAATCCTAACATTGTGAAACAAACCAATACCCAATGTTGGAGTTGAATTCATGGCTTATCGTAGGAATATTGGAGTCCCACTATCATTTTTAGCATACCAGACGTGTTGGCATCCCTTTTGTCATAGATGATGTAACATCCAATAAATATTTTGGCCATTATGCCAGGGTCCTCGTCAACCTAGACTTGGCCAAAACTTTACGTGATCAGATTCTTGTGGAAAGAGAAGGCTATAAATTTTTCGTGGATATCTCTTATAAGAGATTGCCTTTGTTTTGCCCCTCTTGGAAAATTGTGGTGCACTCCTTGGAGAATTGCAAGAAACGATCTCAGGTTCAAAAATATTTTTCCAAAAATGAATCAAAGAAGTAGGTTTTTATGGCAAAAAGAAGGATAAAGCAATTGCTATTTAAAATTTCCTTGCCACTCCCTTTTTTAACTCTTTTTATGTGTAATTCTGCATATAATATAAATTTTGTGTCTGCATATATGTTAAGTATATATTTAATTTTCTTAATTAATTTGTAACTTCGACCTTACAAAAGGAGTTTCCATGAAAATAATGACAAGGAGTAAGACTCGAAAGATGAAGATCAAAAGCCACAATCAAAGTGAGAAAGACAAGCTTTGCGGCTTACCTAGTGGAACTCTGCTACATATAATGTTATTCATGAACATACAAGATGTTCTAACAAGCATTTTCTCAACACAATGAAAGGATTTTGGAAATTCCTCACTAATCTTACATTACATTCCACTAATTTCAACAAACATCTTCATTTGCATTGTTATTTGGGATTATGTCTCGTCATGATGGCAATCATCATTCCCTACATACATTTGATTTCCATCGCCCTAATTACTTTAAACTAGATATTATGACAAATCTCATGGGCTATATGAGTGCCATAATATCCAACATGACGAGATACAATCTCAAACAAAAATTCAAAGAAATGAAGATGGTTGTTGAAATTAATGGAATGTAACCTAAGATTAGAGAGGAATTTCCCAAATCCTTTCTTTGTGTTAACAAAATGTTTGTTAGAATAACTTCTTGTGTGTTCATGAATAACATTATATGTAGCAGAATTCCACTAGGTAAACTACAAAGCTTGGCTTTCTCATTTTGACTGTGGATTTTGCTATTCATCTTTTGAGTCTTACCCCTTGTCATTATTTTCATGAAATCTCTTTTTGTAAGGTCAAAGATACAAATTAATTAAGAAAATTAAATATATACCTAACATATATGCAAACACACTAAATTTATGTTATATGAAAAATTACACATAAAAAGAGTTAACGAAGGGAATGGTAGAAAAAAATTAAAAGCAAACCTTTCTAATGAGCCACACACCACCAAGCATAAAAGCCAAGCAGATGTCAAATAACCAAAGTGATCCTAGTCCATAATCCATTAATAATTTCAGCAAATGAGCCACCAATGATTGAATTTAAAACAATTTAAAAACATATAGTTTAAGCATCCACACACAAAAAGGAAAAAAAGAGGGTGGGAGTTGCATATGTTTTATCTTCCAGAAGTTAAAAAAAGGATAAGTTATAATGTATCCAATCTCATATTACAACTCATAAAATTATGTGCAGACATTATGGATGGTTGCTGGTTCTTGATGCCTCTTTCCTATCTTTGTTGCCTATTCCAAAAATGAATCCTAAATGGAAGTTAGAGGTGAAGATCTACAAAAGACTAGGACTTGGGTATGATGACGATGAGGTTCAAATTGAGAAGAGCCAATGTCTTTAAGGCGGTGAACAACACGGGCAACGACAGGGAGGGAAAGGTCATGAGAAAGGAATTGTGTTGGGCTACCATTGAAACCCACCGTTTCATCATTAGGGCCACTACCAAAACCCATATGGGTTCTGGATCTGGTTTAGCATATTATCTATGTTGAGGCAGAACCCTTTATGAGATGAATGATTAAATGGCAACAAACCTTTAAGAAGTAGACTTTAAGTTTTTTAGACTTTTGCTACTAATGGTTTTCCTTAAAGTGCTTTTAAAAACATAGGACTTACAAGAAGCATGGCAAACAAGGTGTGAAGTATTTGTCTACAACCTTGGTTTCTCAAATCTGAAGCTTGTCCAACTTCAAAAATAGGAAACAAAAAGCAGAAAGGCAATAATGTTTTCTATGTCGAAGTGCAAATATGAAAAGTTGTATATGACTAGTAACATGGTGCAACGTTCATCTCCTAAAAAGTCTATGTAAGGACATTGAAGTGCATGTGGAGTTCTTTGGTAGGAAGGAAACAACTTAGAGAGGTCATAATTCAGAAGTCTCATCAACTTCTGATTCTAGACTTCCTTTATCCTAGACTATCTGATTTGTATAGATAAATCTATCTAGCCACAAAGAGTATGTAAACATCTTCTCATTGGGAGCTTATTGATGAGTTTTTCCATGTTAGATGTATTAGGTACCTATCCAGATAGAAATCATTTAGGATAAGGAACCTCAGAAGAGTAATCGAGTGATTGTTGCTTCTAAAGGTTAAGAGTGAACAAACTTATTAGAGCAAGGTTAAGTAGCAGTTGCTATTAAGGGTTTGAAGCTTGGAGAGGCATTCTGAAAGAATACTTGGATAGATAGATTATAGAGTCTTAAAGAATATTGGGTAAAGCTTGGAGAGGCTTGTTGAAAGAATACTCAGGGGAGCCTGCAGAGGTTTTTTTTAGAGAATACTGAGGTGTAGGAGCTTGGTTAGGCTTCAGAAAATAAAGAATACTCAATTGGTGCTTGTGTTAGTGGAAAACCTATAATTGTAGGGATTAGACAAAACCTAGGTGGGGTGTATCGAGATAATTTCCCTGTGTGCTTTACCCCACCCACGAAATTTAAGGAACCTAAAGGAGCATGAGTCATATATTCTGTTCTTATTGCTTTTGATCAATGTGTTTTCTGAATCCTTTTCTTGAGCAGCTTGGTTTTAAATGGTTATATCTTTGCTATAAAACTATTTTAAGCTAGCTCAAATAGTTTTTACATATCAAGAAGCATACACCTACTCATTTTAAACTGATAAACTAGTTTAAACCTACCCTGAATCTGATATTTTATGAGTAGCTTCTAATGTGGTATATGAAAGTATTTTTGTATGATTATTATTGAAAAACTATTTTATACAAAATAGTACCAAAGGGTAATCTTTGCCCTCAACAAAGCTTCTTGAAGTTGGTATAATGATATATCATAAAACTTTAGAAGTCGAGTGTTCTTTAATTTACATAAAAGTCATAATCAATTAAGTGTTATTAATTCAACCCCCTTTTAGTGACTTTCTGATCCACTTCAATTTGTTCATGTGATTTTTAAATGTGACTTGTGATTGGTGTGATTATGCCTACTATATATGTTCATTGTTTCTACTAGTTGCATGGTGATTATTAGATTGTTCTTGAATTTGAATATCGTTTTTGTTGAATTTTTCAAGTGGGTTCTTCAATTTTTGGCGATTCTTAGCCACCAAAAAATACAATACAATAATAATAAAACCAACGCCACTTCATCACTTTATGGCAAGTAGAAGAAAAAGACTAAAATATATGGTGGGAAAAAAGGTTTGAGGGTGTGGAATGGTTGTTGAAAAGTTTAGGTATCAAAAACATAAATGTCGAAAAGTTTAGGAAAGAAAAACATAGTTTATCCTTAATTTTTTTACTGCTCTAGCATTTAATTATAACATTTTAAAAATGGTGCTAATTAAGTTAATGTAATATTTTTTAAAATGTTATGAGTGGGGTAAAACTTAAAGGATAACTCCATCGATAGGTTATGAACACACCACTCAAGTGAACTTGACGCCACATTCAGCTCAAAATCATAAAGCACTAGTTTTATGAGTCTCTCTCACTTTTATTTTGCTCAACTTGCCAATTTCTATCCAATGTGAGACTTCACATTCATACTTTCACTTTAACAATCTCTCACTCTAGTGTGAGTCTCTTCCACATGGTATACTCCCCTTTAGCTCACATCAATGACACACATCGCTTGGCATCCACATTGTTAGGTAGACTTTCAACCTCCATATATGGATCAACCACCAAGAAGATTTTCCATACAAGGGATCTTCATGCATGAATCCGCCACCAATTGCACTATGTCTCAATACTCGTTTGAGCCGGTCACCAAGTCAAACTATTGACTTTAATACTAATTGTAGGGGATACAAGGGGAGTAAAACACCAAGGATAACTCCATCAATGGGCCAAGAGAGCACCAAACAAGTTAAATTGACACCACATTCAACCCAAGACCTTAAGATATTAGGTTTATGGGTCTTATTTATATGTTGTTTAACTTGCTCATTTCTACCCAATTTGGGAATTCACATTCATACTTGCACTATAACATACGGGATAAGAAGCAAATCTCTATCTAGACAATTATTGGTGAAGAAATATAATCAAAAACTTGAAATCAGTAGTTAGTCTCATATCTGAAAACACTCATTGTATGCTAATTAAATGGAGAAGTGATACATAAAAATGAGAAAGCTCTAAAGTGCTAATGTAGTAGAATTATGAAAATTGGAAGGCTTTCTTTACAAAAAATGGTAAATGAAGGGTGAAATAAGTAAGAGCCTACTTACCATATCATTCCATTGTCAAATTATCAACTCTTTCAAGATCAAAATGCTTCTTCTTGGTATTACATCTTTCTCATACAAGACCTGTAATACCATTTATACCAAAATTATTTAATCAACACTAGTGGTCCATATTAAGTAAAAATTTAGTTGGACCCCATAATTTCCAAAGGGACTAATTCAAAATGAACAAAATATTACAGGGTCTGAAACAAAAAAAATAAATATATTTAGAAGGTCTAAAATGAAATAACAAGGACCAAAGTAAAAAAAAAACAATTTTTTTACTAAGACATTTTAAAAATAAATTTTCAAGCACCAAAACAAAGAAAAAACACTATATTACAAGGTCCAAAAATATATTTAAGCCTAAAAAAATAATTACAAAATTGGTTACATTTACATGTGAAAAATATATTATTTATTTATTTACCTTAATTGCTTAATGTGCATGTGCTAAGAATAAGCTAGCATAATAAAATAGCTAGCATGTTTATATTTTACCATTCATCAGTATGTACAATTATAGTGATAATGAGATTTTATATGAATAAAAAGGACGCACTATTAGGAGCATTTGGAAGTGATAATATATGGTGTTTTTTTGGGCCATTTTTTTGCCTCATTGCTCATTAGCCTTTATCCAAGCACTAATAACAACATTTTGCTCTGTTTCAAATGACTAGAGGTTCCTCAACACTTAGCTTCATTGGCATCATGAGTAATGTGACCTACAAAAAATAAAAGCAAAAATTTTAAGAAATAAAGTTGATGAAAGGCATAAAAGAATCTCCTATTTTCATTTAGTGCTATCAAGATTAAGGGATAGGAAAAAATCTAGCAAAAGGCATCACAAATCATCAAAATTATCTATTTATGATAAAAGTATGCATCATAATGATATGATCTGAATAAAATCAACAATAACCCGCCATTGACAAGGGAATAAAAATTGCAAGTTACAATCTTCAGTGTTTAACATTAATTCCGTTTTTAATTCAATAATCAATGGAAATCTCAATGAATTAAACAAGGTCTTAGCATTCAATATTAGTATACATACATAAAAGTAAACCAAATGATTTCAGTTAAACTGAGTTATTGGGTTCCTCATACTTAAAAGACAAGCAAACATTTTGTTTGTTTGTATATAATTCAAAATTGAGCAAGTGTGTCTCTAATGAATTAGGGAATTCTTTTGCAACAACTTCAAGTATTTAGGAGCTTCTAACAATGAATCTTAAACCTAAGTAGGGAAAACATACGAGAAAAATGTGAGTTCGAAAATGAATTTGTGTAGAAAAAAATCGACGTTAAAATTAGTGTTTGGTAAACTTGACACTATTATCTATTATACTAATTTTAATAACAATTTTTTAAATATGGACCATACATTATTTAATAACAAAGGTTTGTATTTGTTCAATATAGAATTTTAATTAGTCGAAGTCTAAGAAATTTTTATTTGAAATAAAATGTTATTTTAAAAAAATTACAGACGAACACTACAAATGATATTAAAATTTACATAATGAATTTAAACTATATGCATAATCATTATTATGGAGAGAAATGTGTAGAACACGTACCTAGGCTTTCGGATCGCCTCTCAACTTCTACCCAACCACATAACACCCATAAAACATATTGGAGGATGGGGGTTTGGGGTTGTTAATTTTACCGAAGTAAAAAAATAGAATGAAAACAAACAAAACCCACATAAAAAATACCAAATTCCTACAAATACACAAATTCTCTAATGGTGAGGGGGAGACCAAAATGCACTAATTAAGCTTTGATGCATTTAAAATATATTGTAGGTAGCTTAGAGCAAGGTGAGTGTCCATCCATTTTCTAAGCTCCGCTTCTGTTATCTTTATCATAGAGCTTTGTCCCTCCTTACACAGTGGTGGTAATCTCCAAGCAAACAAGAAAAGAATTAGTAATCAGGATTAAAGCTAGGGAAAACAAAAAAGAGGGTGAGAAGGCCAGGTAGTTAGCCGCAAAGAGAAGAAGAGAGTTGAAGAGAAGAGATGAGAGAAAGGCAAGAAGAGTTGTGCGGCGTAAAATGAAACCCTATGGTGATTATAATAGCTTTTATACCTAGGGTTTTTTTTATGTTATACTAATATAATGTGTCGGCTTTGGTTACTTATGAATAAAAATAATAAACTAAGCTAGACCAGATGTACTTGTTCCTTACTCTTTCCTTTAATCCAACTACCTGCTCACCTGATATAAACTATCTACACACTTTAATTTGAGTCTGGTTTGTTATGGTTTTGGATTAGTGCAAATTAAAAAATATGCTCACACCCTTATTATGCAATGAGTCAACCATCCAAAAGTTATAAAAATGCAGTTAACTAAATTAGCAAAATATCTATACATAGCCATAAGCTATAACAATTGTCTCTAATGCCAAGAAGAAAATAAATAAACCTAGTACTTGATGTCACAAATGTGGGAGACAATTAAAACATCATTAAAAACTTAAAAAATAAAAAATTATTAAAAAGAAAATAAGAAAAATAAAAAGTATTTCGATGACAATCCCAAGGGAAAAGATTGTCTCTAATTAGAGTGAAACATATTTATTTCAAACAATCAATAAAAGACAAGAATTTTTTTTAAACTTGCAATTAGTTTGATTAAGGATTCATGTAACTAAAATATCATTTCAACATGTTAATTCCTAGAATTTAACCCATATGAAATACCAAAAAATCTAAGCCTTATCAAGTTTCCATGCACTTCTTTAAAATTACAAATAATCAATGAAATAATTTTTCATTTACACCCACAACAAACCTACATCGAAACAAGTAATTAAACTCTAACAAGCATAATCAAGAGTGCTACGCAAAAAGACTTCAAACCACCAAAAGAACAAACATTATTGGCTCAACAATGGACACCAAATATGGTTGATAAAAAGAACTAAAGCATACAAAAATTAAAGAAATCGATACACAAGAGGGAGAGAGTGAAGCAAAATTACCTAAAGAGAAGAAGAGGAATAAGAATCAATGCAAGGTTGGTGAAGAGTGTAACACTTTATTAATGATTTGTCTAATTCTTCAGCATTTATTTTGGATAGCTAAATGAAAAATTCAAAATTTTGAAAGGCAATTCAACTTAAAATAATGCATGATACTTAGCTATAAATTTTAACACTACTAGAAAAATAATTGAGGCAAAATTTGGGATGATAATTTTTTCATCCCAAAAAATTAATGTGACATATTTTGGACCAAATTGTATTAAAAACTTAATTTTTAAATTTATTTAGACTTTATACTATGTTGCAATATTCCTCCACAAATTTGGGATGAGATAATAAATTTTGTCACAATTCAAACCGAATTATATATTTTGTTGCAAGGTTGGATTGAATTTTTATAGTCCCTATTTTGTTACCGCATTTGTTTTAGTCCATTTATGGAATACTATCCCAATTTTTTATTATAGTTTAAATTAAAGAAAAAATAGTACTAGGTCAATCCATAATAGTTTTTTTTATTTAAAATAATATATGCTAACATAATATACAAATAAATAATTTTTTAAAAATATATTTTTATTTTAATAATTTATATTATTACATTATTAAAACAATACCATATTTTTTAATTATATTATTTATGTAGTCAGATTATTATTGATTATATTAATATTCAATGGAGAGGCTATGTCGTCTCTACTAGGGTTTACGTTTTCTAGTGATTTTCTTGTTGATCATGGAGGCTAATCCTTAGTCGCTTATTATGTGAAAATTTCTTTTTGATGATGATTATGAGAAACAACATCAAGCCTCTAAACCTGTGGTTGTTTAGCCATGACAAAAATTGTTTGCGCAAATGGTAAAACATGCATGCTTTATTGCTAGTCTTAAGAATTTGTTCAAGGGTAGGCCCTATTAACTTTGTTTAATGAAACTTTTTTTTAGTTTTGAGAAAGGAGTCACTCAACCATCGTCTTTTAAGTTCTTAAAGATGTGTGTGGATCATTCAGATTGGAAGCGTGTAATCTCAATGACCTCTGAAACAAAACATTTTATGGGTTCCCTATGTTTTGTTTTGACCCAAAACCAAAAACTTTGCCATGTGTTTGGATGGAGAATTTCAAAATTCCATGGAATTAGAAATGTTAGAGATTCAAAATGCTCTTATTTAAAATTTCTTCATTTTATAAATGATTTGTTTGGATAAATCAATTCAAATTCCTAGAATTTAAAATTCTTAGTTTGGACGGGGAATTTAATTTCTGCATATGCAAAATTTTATTTTAAATTCATATTTAAATATTAAAATTTTAACATTATTTTATTTACTTTTATTATATCTTTGATAAAAAAATATTGAACTTTTCTAAGAGGAAGACTAAATACAATTTTTTCTTAAATTGTGACAAAAAAGAGACTTACTTTTTTTTTTATATTCATCAATCAAAATGAAAATTATATATAGATTTTACGAACCATAACCAAACATGCCCATCATAGTAGATTCCAACAGAAATTCACACTTTATAAAAGACATATCATCATTGGCAAGGATTTTGGTATAATTGTATATTAGTAACAAATTGAAATTTTCATAAGACATCACATACCATTTAACAATGTAAATAGAAGTCATATTGTCAAAATGAGCACGACATGCGTGAAGTACAAATTAAAACAAAGTGAACATCAGTTCAACACAACAAAATTTTCAAAGATAGCTTTAATCATAGACTCAAGCACTCAAGTGTCAAGTATATACTGGAGCATCCTTGAAAACACTTACAATCCTCTGGATTAATATGCACAATTACACACATCAAAATAAGTGAGAGTGACATATACATTTGGAAACAATGCTAGTTACAACACAAAAGGTTGTTTAATTAACCAACATGAGAAGCAAAATCATACAAGACACCTAAGCTACTATTACATTAATTATAAACATCAAGATACCCAACACATCAGAAATAAAAACAAGTTCATCAAAAAGCTATAATGGCAACCATCGGCCCATCACACTAGAATCAAGATATTGCTGCCACAACTGCAAATACATATACCAGAACATGTGTGGTTCTACTGGAGTTTGCACAAAGCATCATAAGCTTCTGTAAATTGAACATAATAATCTTCATTTATCTATGAATGTTATGCTAGAGTAGTTAAATTGTTCTCCACCAAAAAAAGAGTATTTAACTTGTATTGAACATCTCGGTAAAATTAAAATAATATGATTTCTTTTATAGTTAATGTAACCCCATGATTTCATAATTAATCTAACCCCTCATTAGGAATTTAAATCAGAATTCAAGTGAATTATCAAAGGAACCATTACAACAACAAACATATGTAGAGAAAAACAAGAAAATATAAGCATAAAACCTATATATCCATGAAACCAGTATGTGTTACAATTCTACACCTTAACTACTTGTAGTTCCATATTTGCCAGAGTTTGGTGTTAGTTTTAGGAGCTATTAGGTGCTACAAAGAATAAGGAGCACCATCTGCTTAAGTATGCCTTAAATGGAATGTGAAGCTTTTTTTATTTATAACTAGTTAATACACATGTTTAAAATTCTACAGTAAGAAATTAGTTTACGGGGTAAATTTTATAATGAGCTAATTATTATGTTCTGAATATTGAACTAGTCAAAGAGATATTTTTAAAAGATTATTAAAAAATATTTTAATAATTTTACTTTTGGAAAATTATTAAGTAATTCATTTATTTAAAAATAATTTTTAGATAAAAATTTGGTACTTTAAATAAATTTTGAGTTAAAACTAGTTAAACATGATTAATTTAAATGAAAATGATGAAAATAGGTAAAACTATAATTTTACTCTTCAAAATTTATTTTCTGACTTAAAATAATATATGCTAATTTTCATTACCCATAATTTTCAAGAATTTTGAAATTTATAATTAATTATTCAAGTTAAATATGACTATTTTCATATTTAATTAAAGAATTGAGCTAAAATAGTCATTTCAATGTAAATTAATTCAAAAAATTCTAAGAAAACTACCAAAAATCAGAAACAATGTTGTTGACCTCCCAAAAATGTATCAAGTTAAAATAATATCAATTGAATTAATTACAAATTTTTAGAGATTAATAGAATAATTTCATTTAAATAGTAGAATAAAAGCATAATTTAGGAAATTTTAATTATTTTTAATTTCAATTAAAATTCAAATAAACTCACGGAATGCACTAACTCTACTTCGTGCAATTTAACATGGAAGAGATATTTTTATGCACCCTTCCTAAAAATGGAATATTTATGTGCACCCACCTTATTAGAGTCAGGGGAGCTCAAGAGGATCAAGAAGTTGAGTCTCAAAGTCTACAAAGTATTTAGGCTTTTTACATGCCAAATTAATTTGATTAGTAGTTGTAATTTGTGTATGAGATGAAACTTTCTATGATCCATTACATAAAGCTCATACATGGTTCCTGCATTCATGTTTTCATAAAAGCATAAGTCTTGTGAAAAAGCTTTTCTGAAACAAAGAGTTTTCATGATTGCATAAAAGCCAAAGTGTTCAATGTTTAAGTTTTTGGAAAACAAGTTTTCTCTATTTTAATTGATTACCAGCTAATGGTAATCTATTACTTTAACTTTCAAGAACAGTTTAATCGATTACAAAAGTATGGTAATTGATATACTTCACAAAGTCACAAAAAAGTCTTTCTATGATGATCGATTACGATATTGTTGTAATTGATTACTTGACGCGTGTTTGAACAAAGACTTCTTGTGATAATCGATTACAGTGCTCATGAATCTTTTCTAGAAAGTTCAAGAACACTTTAATCGATTAAATGTGTTAACAATCAATTACATTAGTGACTTAATCGATTATTGACAATTACAAACTGATTTCTATAAATAGTTGTTGGGTGTTTTGAAAAAGAATAACGAAATTACAAAGTACTTTCATTAGCTTTCTGAAGTAAGAAAAGATTTCAAGTGCTACTCTGTTAAGTCCCACAAATCCTCAAGATTCAAAGATTTCAAAGGAGGGTTTCTTCTTGAGCAAGCTTTCAAAAGAAGTGTTGAAAACAAAGTTCTGAAGTAACTTCTTCCACCTTTTAATTCAAGTCTGGTAAATCATTTGCATACATCAATTACTGGATCATTAGGTGGTTTCTTTCTTTACACTTTGTTGTGAAGTCTTTTGAGTTTATTTTTGTATTAATAACATAGAATTTCTTAAAGCTTTACTAGGATAGGTGTTCCTAGGGGTAAGAGTAGGGAAAGGTGTTCTCTATGTCTTGATCATAGAGATTCTAAGTGTGTTAGAGATCTCGTTCTTGATCTAGGCGTGATTGAGAGTGGTTGTAAAAAGCTTGTAAGAAACAAATTGTTATTAGTGAAACTCTAACTTATTGGTTAGAAGAGCTGGGTGTAGCTTCTCTAGGTTGAGAAGTCAACCAATATAAATCCTTGTATTGATTACTTGATCTTTATCTTTTCTTGCTGTTATTATTTGTCATTCATTGGTGCTGCATTTCGCAAGCAACATAAAAAGCTTTTGATTGCATTCTTTGAGCAGTGGTGTTTGATTGGTTGAAAGCTTTCTTGGATTGTTTTGTGATACAATCTTGTTAACTCTGATTGTTTAAGAATTTTTTAATTGTCCAAGATCAACCAATTCACCCCCTCCTGGTTCTTGTGTGCTGTTCATATTGTTTTCACACCTATCTCTAACGACAATGGAAAATTGTTGTGCACCCACCGTATCCTTTAACAACAAAGAAATATTTATGTGTGCCCATCGTACTTCCAACAACAAAGGCATATTTTTGAGCATCCATCGTATTTCAACAACAATGAAATATTTATGTACACCCACCATATTCTAGTGGTAACACACATTTTGAAACCCCTATTGTCCTAGGTATAATACCTTGATATTCTCCATCTCTAATGGCCTGATTTATGGGTCCACATACATCCACATACATCCCAACAATCAATAATCCAAACAACAACAAATGGAAATAATCTTTACATACTATAAGCATCACATCATCAACATAATCATGATTATCAAGTTCAACACTCCAAGGGTTTTCCATAACATAAACTCATCAACATTTCATTAAGATCTCATTCCATTTTTTCAATATCACACACATTTTAACAAAAACAATATTTCTCAAAATATATTATAAGTATCAACAATAACATATTTATTTCTCCTCTTTTCATGTCTATATCTAAAAAAAAAGAAATAATTTCAATTTAAGATGAGAATACATGATGCGTACTGTCATAAAAACTTCTTTACTCCTTTTATATACTCATAAAACAATTATATATGCATTTGAGATTGGTTTGGAAACTTTAAAGAAAACATTCAACATATAATACCATTCTACCCAAATTTGGTTGAAGCCATAATTTTTTTGCATAAGTCATTCACCAAATTTCCAAAATCCGCTTAAGTCCACAATTTTCAGCTTAAGCCAATTTTGTCTAGGCTTCATACTTCACATTTGATCCAAAATCCGCTTAAGTCCAACTTTCTCGGCTTAAGCCAATATTTCCCACACCTTAATATCATGGTTCATAATTCGCAGGCTTCCAATTACGTCGACTTTACATTCTGTCCAAAATTATTTTTAGCAAGAAAATGTTGGTTTAAGCCAATTTTGTCCAAAATTCTAAATCTCACATATAAACCAAAATTCGTTTAAGCTTAAAAATCTTGACATAAGCCAATTTGCAATTTGCAACATGATTCCTTCAAAAATCCAAGTTTTCAACGCCATTCATGGTTACCTAAGCTTCCAAACTCACAATAAACATGTCAATAATCAACATTTAAGCTTCTAAATACTAAACACCCACAAAATAACTCAAGATTCAAACCAAAGAACTCAAACCCGTCACAAAACAAAAAAGAAGATAAACTTCCCTTAATTACCAAGAAGCATCTCCAAGCTAGGATTTGACAAGAAAAGGAAAGGAAAATTTGAAAATAATAGGAATACTTCACAACAACCAAGAGAGGGGGTGAATTGGTTGAACCTTGGTATTTTAAAATCAAATTCAAATCAGAGTTTTCAGGATCTTTATCACTTTTAAAACCAAGAAACCTTTTACTCAATCAAATAGCCCAGTCTAAAAATTCAATAGATCAAAACCAATCTTGTTGTACAATGAATATGATTCAAAGAATTAAAGACAATGAATATGATGAGGATAGAAATAAGAAAATAAGAAATTTATACTGGTTCACTTCAAATCATGAAGTCACATCTAGTTTCTTCCAACCAACACTAGGTTAGAGTTCTACTATTATAAAAATATTCTTACAAGCTTTTACAAGAACCTCCCCTTTATCAACCCTAGATAAAGAATAGAAATCTAAAACCCTATTAGAAATTTAAGGAGAAAGATCCAGAGAACACTACTCTGATCTTTAAGCTAGAGAACCCTTCTCTAGTCCCAAGCTTTAAGAATCAAAATTACAATAGTCAATACAACACAATTTGTAAACAAAATTACAAACATTGAGTTAAGGAAAGAAAACACCTGATGATCCAGTGAATGATATGCACATGAATGAACAATTCAGGTTGAAAGATGAAAAACAATCTCAGAACATATTCTTCCTTAACCTTTGAAAGAAACTTCTTGCTTTAAAGAATCACTCAATAACCCATAAATGTTTTAGTGTAAGCAAGAACTCATAGAACCCAGAAAATCACTTAGAACGTGTTTAGAAAGCTTGTGTATGCTCAGAATACGAATTGATCAAGTTACAAAACAGGCTGAGCCAAGGTTCTATTTATAACAAACTTTTGTAACTGTCAGTAATCGATTAAACGCACCAAATAATCGATTATTTCACTCATGTAATCAATTAAATCAACTTGGTAATCGATTAAAGTGTTCTACAAGAATTTGGACATGAGCAATGAACAAAATAATTGATTATTCCGTCTTGTAATCGATTAAGACAGAAAACTTCAAAAACTTGAAATACATTGTGTAATCGATTACTGATTCTGGTAATCAATTAAACCAGGAAACTTTAGAAATCATATTGAACTATGTAATCGATTACTATATTTGGTAATCGATTTAAAGCAGCAAATCATGTTAAGCACAAACATATAATGTAATCGATTACTGATCTTGGTAATCGATTAAGACAAAAGGTTAGTTTTTTATAAAAGACTTGTGTAATCGATTACAACCAAATGGTAATCGATTAAAGTGTTCATCAAGGCATTTTATATGAAAACGAAGGTCAAATAATCAATTATTCCGATAGGTAATTGATTACATTGTTCTTAAAAACTTTTCCAAAATGAACCAAGAACAAAATAATCTATTATACCTTTAAGGTAATCGATTAATTCAGTACAAAAACATTTTTCCAAAAATCTTTGATTTATATCAAACACTTGATCATTTTACCAAAGACTTGTGATTTTTATTACTCAAGTTAGTTGAATTATTGAATGATATGAATGCAATGCACTTGGATCACCATAATTGCTTCTTTCTTACACATTTAACACAAATCATTCTTCAAGGCATCCAATGCATGTTGAAAGCTCAAAACCAAAGCTTGATTCCTATTCCATTCTTCAAATAGCTCATTCTGAAACCAACAATCTCCCCCTTGTTGGCTTTAAACATGACAAATCTTTAGTTGATTAATAATAAGGCTTGAAGTAAATTGTTGAATCAATTTGAAAAAGCTTGAGCTTTGCAAACCTGAAAATTTTCAATTCATTTGCCAAGAAGAAGTGTTAAAAGCATCTGTGATTCATGTGGCATTCATTTACAAGTATTATACATTGAATAGATTCATTTTAAACACTCAACTCCCCCTAAATTCCAGCATCCATTCAATGCAAATTTTGGGCAAAAAGTGAAACAAAAAACAGGGGCAAACAGAGCATTATGCAGAGATGCATTAATCATTTCTCCCCCTATTTGGCTTGTTAAAGACAAAAACATAAAGGGCACAGTGGATAATTGAATTGGAAGCATAATGGAAGTTTTAATATTCATTGGGAAGCCATTACAGAGTAAAAATTAAAAATACACACTACAAAAAAAACATAAAAGCATAAAAATTAGGCCTACAATTCTGCAGAAACATCATCTTTGATGTTTGCCTCTATTACATCTAGCCTATCTCTTATTTCACCTAAGGCTACATTAGTTTCAGCCTTGAAATCTTGTTGCATCTGGATCAAGTTGTCCATCTTCTGCAGCATCATAGATTCAAATTGAGAGTACAAGGGCTGTTGTGGATCCCTTGCTTCATATTCAGAATCTGCAACTTGATCACCATCATCATCAGCAGCAGGAGCCTGTGGTTGTCCAACCATGATCCAACCATTTGGAGTCTTCTGCATCCCCATCTTTGTGAGATGCTTCTCCTTTATTAGGCTGTTGCTTGAGTTTGTATGGTCCACAACCTCATTTTCCACATCAATGTTGAAGTGGTCAATGAACCTAGATACTAACATAGGATATGGGAAAGGGTAGTTGACCAATCTCTTAGATTTGAGCATGATTTCTTCAAAGATAAGAACCCAATTCATGGGTATATTGTTCTTAAGACCATAGACCAATTGCAAGTCTTCGTCTGTGGCTTGGGCATGGTTAGTGGCCCTAGGGGTGATCACATAAGTGATAATGTAATGAAGCAGCTTATCCTCAGGGGTCATAGGTCCAGTACCCAGCCTATTTCTAAGTTGCATATGGGGGTTATGCAACATCTCCCTATAGGTGTCCAACTTGTTGTATCCCTCAGGTTCTTCATCAAACTTTCTAGCCCTTTCACATAAGACCCCAGCAACTGTTTCCCAAACTTCATGGGTGATTTCCATTGTTACACCCTTCACCTTGGTAATCATGGTTCCATTCATAAAACCTTTAGCACAGGTATAAAATACCTTCACCAAATCAGGGTAGAAAGTACCCTTCATTTCTAAAAATCTCCCAAGCCCTTGGGCATCTAGGAATGCAGGGAATTGGAATCCTTCCCTTATAAACCAATTTAGATCAAGGTATTTTGGTGAGGCTACAGGCTTAGTGGTATTGAACTGTAAATAGTTCATTTTACCAGACTTTGTGGAAAACCACAAGTCCAGCCTATTTGGGGGTGGAGGAGGAGCAGGATTGGATGATGATTCACCCACTTTTCTTTTAGATGACCTAGCATGTTTGGGTGTTGGGTTTGACATTGTTTTTGGTGAGGTTTAGACACAGAAAAACTCAGAAAAATTCAGAAATTTCAGAGGGAGAAGAGACTAAGGTGCAAGGCTTTCTATTGATGCAATGCACTATTTATAGGAAGAATTGATGCTCCCAACGTCCATATTTTTGAAATATAGCTGTTGGTGACAGTTAAGGCACTTCAGTGTCCTTGGATTTCCCTTAGATTTGGTTGGGCAGTTACATTTTCAGAGAAAAATTGTCAGAAAATGCACAACAGACAAATTAATCGATTATTTACCAATGGTAATCGATTATTTTGCACATTTTGAACATAGATATTACACGTGGTAATCGATTATCCCGTATGGTAATCGATTATTTGCCAACCAATCAGAGGTAGAAGATGACTTGTAATCGATTATATGCTAGTGTAATCGATTATATCATGATTTTGGGATTTTAGTCAAGTATCAGATCTTGTGTAATCGATTATCCTGAGTGGTAATCGATTACTCCAGGAGAATCAAATAGTCTTAACCACTTATGTAATCGATTACTCCAGTGAAACATTTAAATTGGAAAATGCATTTTGTTCATAGTAATCGATTATCCCCATATGTAATCGATTATTCCAAGAAGAATTATTTCTTTCAAACAATGAATAATCGATTATAAGATTGGAGCAATCGATTACTTAAGCTTGTTTAGCACAAATACGGTGATTTTTAATGAATTTAATCGATTAACCCGTGGTGTGAAACACCCGCTTCTATTACGTATTTATTTTAGTTGAAATTGAAACGACCACTTTTATTTCGTAATTGTGACTGAATTTTTTTTTTAATTTCGAAAACAATAATAATAAATGCCCGAATTAAATTGGTTAAGTTTTTAAAACAGCTTTTCAAGAAATATAAAAGTTTACGCGTAAGTACCTAACATAATCCATAACGTCCATCCACACAAATACATAGCATACAGTCCATTACAAATCCAAAGTCTCATATATAAAATGTCCATGATACAGATCCAAACATAGATCATCAAAGACAGAGATTCACAATAGCTACATCTTCTAGTACAACACCATTCACTTCACCGTTCCTCTGCTCGTCCAAATAATTTGGGATCATCACAGGTGTCAACCACAAGACACAAAAAAGGGTAAGTCATGATAAACAAAATTTAAATATATACAGAAATATTAAATATACGTAACTAGTTAGATAAAATACAGAGAATATATTATAGCAGTTATTAATCATATTTTACTCCACACATGAATTAAATCATCTATTTTCCACACACAACACGTAAGAAAATGCATG
>PYAF01001705.1:601107-617526 GCA_007407185.1 Glycine tomentella | reverse complement strand
AAGACTAAAGAAATATTTCAAAATAAACTTGTCTAAAGAACATAAATTTCTTAATCAAACTAATTCATGAAATATAAACAACATATAGTAATTTATGGAATATAAACAACATATATATTGTCCCTAATCAAAATAATTCATGGAATATAAACTAAATCCTTAAATTATCCTTTAGAACCTTGTAAATTGATCAAGTTATCTTCTACTAAGATCACTATCATAATCCTTTTGTTAATTTTTTTTTTCATGACCTCTTAATTCTTTAACTTACTTAAACCATCTTAAACCATCCCAATAATAGCTTTTGCATATACTTAAATTTAATCTATCAAAACTTCCCTCACCTTTGCTTTGGATTTTAATCTACCTTGGCCTTAAACTCCCTTGCACCTTCCCACGTGATCCTCTCCAAAGATGGCTATTGCGATTTTAATTTTGGTGGAGTTTGAAAAGGATATAGAAAGTTGGTTTTTAGAAAGCAGGAGGGTCCTTGGGGATGGCACGGCTATCTTTGGTTTTGGTTTGGAAAAGGTTTGGAATTTTGTTTGAAAAGGACAAAGCTTGATCACTTAATTCTTGAATTGGTGAAGCATGTCATCCGTAGCTTTCTTTCCTTATGTCACCGGTCCCCCACTTTTATAAAGTTCCTAGGTGTATCTTATCAACAAAAATCTATAAACCATAAATGACTCCTTTACATATGCTAGTCTTTGATTGGTTGGCCAATAATTTCCTTCCAAGTAGCTTCCAAGTACATGAACTCTTGAATCTTCTAAGCTTACTCAATTTTTTCACGTGCTTCTTCTTAATTTGGAGTGTTGTGCATCCGTTGGTTTCCTTTCCTTGGCCTCCTTTGATTTTTCAAAGTCTTATGGAGAGCCAATTAGAATTAAGTTGGACTTTTCCACCATTGAATCAACCAATCAAAAGAAAGTTAGACTTTTCTACCTTTTCTAGCACCTTTCTTTGGTTTAATTTTGATTCTTCTCCTATTGGTCAATCCACTTCCACGATTTGCTTCATTTTTGACACCAATATGCTCACTTTGTGGCTTCATCCGTGGATAGCTTCCAATTTGGTGGTTTTCTTTAGATTCTCTTGCATTTATTATTTATTCTCCTTGTCCCTCCAATTATTTACTTAAGCTTCACTTAGTTGCTTCCTATTGGTGACTTGTTTGACTTGGTCTCCTCCTCCTTGACTTGGCTTCCGTGGAATTCATTGTATTTGGCTACCAAGATTCTTTTTTTCTTCCTTCCCACCGTAGCATGCTTGGTCTTGTAAAAAAAATTTCCTTACTATTGATTTTTCTTCAAAAACCCGTATTAATAAAATATTCACTCTGAATTGGTTCACCGTTGGATCTTCCTAGAATTTTAAAGGCATACTCCTATCCCATATATACAACTTTTGACCGTTGGGATCGTGAAAATAATGCTTAGAATTTCCTCCGTATCCAAAAGAGTCAAGAAGAAGTTTTTTTTTTAATGCATGTAATGGCAAACTCCTATTTTTTATTGATTCGCTTCACTTTTAATTATTAAAATTACTCATCCAACTTATTAAATTAGTCTATTTATCCCATAATTAAGAGAAAAATCCAAAGGCTATTTTCAAATTATCTTCCAAAATTCCTAAAAATTACTGTTTAGGATTTTCTGCCCCTAATCATGTTAATAATGTGTTGTCTAAAAGTATTCTATCCCATACTCAGGTTCCCACAATTTTCTAAAGTCATCTTGGTCAGTTTTGACCCAGGGGCATTTTGGTAATTTTGCCCCTCACTCTAGGGGTAAAATCGCCATTTCTCTTAAATCCTTCTGTATTGTCTCTAGTTAACATTTTACCCTAAAATTTGACTGTGATTACAAAATTTTGGGGTGTTACATGGTGTAATCGATTATTACAACAAGTTTATTAGAAAACAAAGCATGTAGTAGTTCAACACGAATTTTCAATCATTTTTGTGATGAAAGCAGCAATGAAGTTCAATTAAACATGGAAAGATACACTTTAAACAGGCTAGCATATATTGGATTCATCAAGAATACCTAGCATGTTTCTAAGTGCATAAAATCTATCCCTAGCCAGTGGTTTAGTGAATATATCAGCTAGTTGGTTATGGGTATCAATGAACTCAACTTTGATATTACCTTTCTGAACATGATCTTTGAGGAAATGATGCTTTATCTCAATATGCTTGGTCCTTGAATGCATTATTGGATTGTTTGATATGTTAATAACACTTGTATTGTCACATAGTAGAGGTATTTCATTCAGTTCAACTCCAAAATCTTGTATTTGTTGCTTCAACCATAGGCTTTGTGCACAACAACTTTGAGCTGAGATATATTCAACTTCAGTAGTTGACAAAGCAACACAAGATTGTTTCTTGCAATGCCATGAGGTCAATGAAATTTCTAGAAGATGACAAGTGCCACTTGTACTTTTTCTATCTAACTTGCAACCTGCAAAGTCAGAATCAGAATATCCAACAATATTAATTGAAGCACCTTTGGGATACAAAAGACCAACTTTTTGTGTAGCTTTGAGATATTTGAGGATCCTCTTGACTGCAGTAAGATGAGACTCTTTGGGATTTGCTTGATATCTTGCACACAAGCAAACACTTAGCATTATATCAGGTCTACTAGCTGTCAAGTATAACAAAGATCCAATCATTCCTCTGAACTTAGACTCATCAACCTTCTTTCCATTTTCATCTGAATCAAGATATGTTGATGTAGCCATTGGAGTTGCAGCATCCTTGCTTTTCTCCACATCAAACTTCATAATAACTTCAAGGCAATATTTGGATTGATTGAGAAATGTTCCATTCTTCATTTGCTTCACTTGAAGTCCAAGAAAGAAACTTAATTCACCCATCATTGACATTTCAAATTCCTTCTGCATAGTTGAGGAAAATTCCTTACATAGCAAATGATTAGTAGAACCAAAAATTATGTCATCAACATAAACTTGAACCAATAAGATATCATTGTCTTGCCTTTTGATAAACAAGGTTTTGTTAACATAGCCCCTTGTGAAAGATTGTTCAAGCAGAAATTTGCTTAGTTTTTCATACCATGATCTAGGAGCTTGTTTCAAACCATAGAGTGTCTTTTTCAGTTTAAAAACATAGTTAGGATGTTCAAAATAAGTAAAACCAAGAGGTTGTTCAACATATATATCCTCCTTAATGTATCCATTCAAAAAGGCACTTTTAATATCCATTTGAAAAAGTTTGAAATCCATGAGACATGCATATTCAAGCAATAACCTGATTGCCTCCAATCTTGCAACTGGAGCACAAGTTTCTTCATAGTCTATGCCTTCTTCTTGGTTGTAACCTTTAGCAACCAATCTAGATTTATTTCTGACTATGATTCCACTTTCATCAAGTTTGTTTCTAAAAACCCATTTTGTACCAATGGGTTTAAGAGAGGATGGTCTAGGAACAAGTTCCTAAACTTCATTTCTCTTAAATTGATTTAACTCATCATGAATGGCATGCATCTAATGTTCATCATTCAAGGCTTGATCAATATTCTTAGGTTGAATTGAGAAGCAAAAGCCATATTACAACATAGGTTTCTTAATGAAGATCTAGTAGATACTCCCTTTGAAACTTCACCTATGATGTTGTCAAGTGATAGGTCTCTTGTTGTTCTCCAATCTTTAGGCAATTGAACAGGGCTTGATGGTTTTGCTTCAGAACTTGGTTCTTCTTTTTATTTAGTTAAGGAATCATCTAGCTGAATAAATTCATCCATTGGGCCTGCATCTACATCACACTTCTTTTCCTCTTTAGAGGGATTAGACTCATCACAAATTACATGTACAGATTCTTCTATGCACATTGTTCTTGTATTGAATACTCTATAAGCTTTAGTATGTAATGAATATCTAAGGAAAATTGCTTCATTAGCCTTAGCATCAAATTTTCCAAGTGATTCTTTCCCATTGTTTAATACAAAACACTTGCAGCCAAAAACTCTCAAGTGAGAAATGTTGGGTTTTCTACCTCTGTATAGCTCATAAGGGGTTTTCTTTAAAATAGGTCTTATAAGTAATCTATTCAAAGTGTAACATACTGTACTTACAGCATCAGCCCAAAAATACTTAGGCAAATTTGTCTCATTAAGAAGTGTTCTAGCTCCTTCTTCAAGAGATCTGTTTTTCCTCTCCACAACACCATTTTGTTGGGGTGTTCTTGGAGCTGAAAAATTGTGATTAATCCTATTTTCTTCACAGAATTTTTCAAAACGTTCATTTTAGAATTCACCACCATGATCACTTCTTATTGAGATAATTTTGCTACCTTTTTCATTTTGTGCAAGCTTAGCCATTTTTTTAAAAGCAAGGAAAACATCACTTTTGGATTTCAAAAACAAAGTCCAAGTGAATCTAGAGTAATCATCCACAATTACAAGTCCATAATAATTGTCACCTAAACTCATTGTTCTAGAAGGACCGAACAAGTCCATGTGCAGTAATTCAAATGGTCTAGAGGTGGAAACAATATTTTTACTTTGAAAAGAGTTCTTAGTTTGTTTCCCCTTTTGACAAGCATCACAAAATTTGTTCTTCCCAAACTTGAGTTTGGGCTGAGGATTTGGCTCTTAGACATACCTACAAAAATCAAATCAACATGCAAAGGAAGGTACCTGTTGCTAAACGGCAAGTGCACCGTTCGTTTCAAGTAATAGAGTAGGTAAGTAGAGTATCGTATCCACAGGGATTGATTCCTAATTTTATCGTTACTCAAGGTCTTAGAGATTGGAAGAAACAAGAAAATTGAAAAGAGAGTATTGTTGTGTTGTGGAATTAAGCAAATTAAATAAATGACAAATTATAAAGCAAGTTTGAATTAGTGATTACGCAGTGATAAGAAACAATTGTGGTTAGAACACAATCCCCTTTGATTCCTACCTCTTTCACTTGATTGGTTATCAATTTCAATTACTTCTGATTACTCAGAGGATATATCTCTCCAAATTTAGTTAAATCCTAATTCCTTAGCAATTTAACCCTTTAACCTGATCAAAAATCTTAATTCCTTAGCGATTTCTATCAAGCTAAGCATTTAAAAGAATATATCATAAAGTTCTGCAATCATACATCCCTATCCCTAGGCAATGTAAAAATTGTTATTTTACTCATGTCAGAAATTAGAATCCCAACATCCCTATTGCGAACCCTAACTCTCAGAACTTAAATAGAATGACCAATTCTAAGAAATAATATAACAACGAAGAACAAAGTAAAACAAAGCAATCATAATAATCTCATATTAATACCAATCAAATTACAAAGGAGTTCACATTGGTTTTTGGCCCTAACCACAATAAAGAAAATTAGCCAGACATGTTCATGTCTAACCTTAAAGAATACAAAGAAAGCAGAAGCATTAATCCTCTTCAATCTCTGGTCTTGATCTTCTCTCCACTGCGTTTTTGTCTGTATTTCTATGTCCAAGGGTGTGTTTTTATCAGTCCAGAAGCCTCCTTTTTATACTTGCACGTTCTCCATTTAATTAAGGTAATAAAACCCTTATCTTTCTTCTATTTTAGTGCCAAATATCTTTAAATCTGGAAACAGAATCACTGTGGCGCTAATCGCGCGCGATCTCACGCTGATCGCGTGAGATGTTCGATTTGAGGGTTCTTTCCAGACCTTCTGGCGCTAATAGTGCGGGATGCGGCGCTACTTGCATGGCTGGTTTGAGAGCTTCAGTCTTTTCCTTTTTGCTTCTTTTCTTCTCTTTTTAGCTCTGAATTAACAAAGTGGTAATAAATTGAGATAATAACAAATAAATAAATAAACTTAACTATTCTAGTTTATATTCCTAATTATTGATTGAATTATAACTAAATTAATCCTAAAACTAAGATGTGTTAGCAACACATCAGTACCCAATTAAGGTTGGGTCCATAGGGGTTAGCATTTTTCTTTCTTTTTGGAATCCAAATGCAATCTCCATTTGGCACATAGAATCTCCTAGCATAGCATTTGTATGATGTGTGTCCCTTTTCCATACAATAGTTGCAAAAACAGATTTTGATTGTTTTCTAAATGCAGCACTTTCATTGATCTTTGAGTTTTTATGCCACTTTTGATTCTTCTGCTTTGGAGGCACAAATACTGTTTTTCCAAATGATTTTGAGCCATGTTTGTACCGCAAACCAGAAGTATCTCCAGCATACTTTTGCACACTTAACATTTCTGCCAAGTTGCATTTTCCTTTGTAAAGCTTTCTCAAGAGATCAATTAAGTCACTATTTTTGGATAAAAGTAACATATACTTTTCTCCTTGACTCTTTTTGTAATCATCAAAATCCTTTTGAAGCAAGTTATACTTATCAACATTTGTAGAGGAAGAGGCACACACACATCCATTCAAATTGTAACTTGAAACATGTTTTTTGTTTTCTTATTTCAAGTTGCAAATCTCAGTTTGCAATTCAGTTATCTTTGCAACATGCCATCTAAGATTTCCTCTGAGCTTGTTATTGGACTTTGCAAGCTTTTGGGCTTCCTCATGCATTTCTTGGAAAGCACTAATAGCTTGTTCAAGTTTAGAATTTACCTCATCTCCATCACTTGATAAATCATTATCATCTTCATTGATAGTGGAGGTGAGACACATGTTGGCTTCTTCATCTGCAATAGAAGATTCTGAGGTAGTTGACTCATTATCTTCCCAAGCTATGTATGCTCTTTTAGCTTTCCCTTCCTTCCTCATCTTGTTCTCTCCTTGTTGTTTTTTCAATTAGATTGAACACTCAGATTTGATGTGGCTAGGTTTACCATATTCAAAGTATGTAAAATTGTTGTCAATCTTCTTGTTGATGTTGTTCTTGTTTCTATTGTTGTTCTTGCTGGCTTTAGTGAACCTTTTGTTCTTATTTTTCCTTAAGAACTTGCTGAACTTTCTGACAATTAAGTTCATGTTGTCTTCTTCATCCTCATCACTTGTTTCCTCTTCTTTTTTAGCTTTTGAAGTTGCAGCTTTCAATGCAATGCTTTTGTTTTTCTTTTCTGCATCTTCAATACATGTTAGTTGAGACATTTCAAGCTCATATTCAAGTAGCTTACCAAATAGTGCAGCCATGGATATCTTTGATAGATCCTTAGATTCCTTGATTGTTGTCACCTTTGGTTACCAAAGCCTTGTTAGACACTTCAAGATCTTGATGTTTAATTCTTTTGTATCAAAGATCTTCCCAAGACCCAATAGATGGTTAACAATATGAGTGAATCTGGTCTGCAATTGAGAAATGCTTTTATTGGTGTTCATCTTGAACATCTCATACTCATGGATCAAAGCATGCTTCCTGATATGTGCATAGCACATGATGTTTCCAAGCTTAATTAAGCCATTAAATACATCAATTTATATGATAAATAGCCTCCATTTGGTGTGAATATGACGCATATGCTTTAATGATATAATTTGGTCAAGATTGAAGTGTTTGGCAGGAAATCGGAGCAAAAAGAGCTGCAGAGAAGAACATCAGGAGTTGTGACGCGATCCGCGCCACATTTCGCGCCACCAGCGCCAGCTGGAAACCATGGCGCTGTCCGCGTGAAGTCTCGTGCCACACGCGGGAACTACCCTGGAAATTGAAGATCTTCTGGAAGTTGGCACCTTCCTTGAAAGTTATTTGTGAGGTATTCATTTTTCTTTTTGAAGAAAACTAGTGATCTTGAATAACTCTCAAGAACTAGCTCTTGATGCCAATTGAAAATAATAGGAATACTTCACAACAACCAAGAGGGGGGATGAATTGGTTGAACCTTGATATTTTAAAATCAAATTCAAATAAGAGTTTTCAGGATCTTTATCAATTTTAAAACTAAAAAAACCTTTTACTCAATCAATTAGCTCAGTACAAGAATTTAATAGATCAAAATCAATCTTGTTGTACAATGAATATAATTCAAAGAATTAAAGACAATGAATATGATGAGAATAGGAATAAGAACACAAGCAATTTATACTGGTTCACTTCAAATCATGAAGCTACATCCAGTTTCTTCCAATCAACACTAGGTTAGAGTTCTACTATTTTAAAAATATTCTTACAAGCTTTTACAAGAACCTCTCCTTTATCAACCCTAGATAAAGAATAGAAATCTAAAACCCTATTAGAAATCTAAAGAGAAAGATCCAGAGAACACTACTCTGATCTTTAATCTAGAGAACCCTTCTCTAGTCCCAAGCTTTAAGAATCAAAATTACAATAGTCAATACAACACAATTTGTAAACAAAATTACAAACACTGAGTTAAGGAAAGAAAACACCTGATGATCCAGTGAATGATATGCACATGAATTAACAATTCAGGTTGAAAGATGAAAAACAATCCCAGAACATCTTCTTCCTTAACCTTTGAAAGAAACTTCTTGCTTTAAAGAATCACTCAATAACCCATGAATGTTTTAGTGTAAGCAAGAACTCATAGAACACAGAAAATCACTTAGAATGTGTTTAGAAAGCTTATGTATGCTCAGAATACGAATTGATCAAGTTACCAAACAAGCTGAGCCAAGGTTCTATTTATAACAAACTTTTGTAACTGTCAGTAATCGATTAAACGTGCCAAATAATCGATTATTTCACTCATGTAATCGATTAAATCAACTTGGTAATCGATTAAAGTGTTCTACAAGTATCTGGACATGAGCAATGAACAAAATAATTGATTATTCCGTCTTGTAATCGATTAAGACAGGAAGCTTCAAAAACTTGAAATACACTGCGTAATCGATTACTGATTCTGGTAATCGATTAAACCAGGAAGCTTTAGAAATCATATTGAACTATGTAATCGATTACTATATTTGGTAATCGATTTAAAGCAGCAAATCATGTTAAGCACAAACATATAATGTAATCGATTACTGATCTTGGTAATCGATTAAGACAAGAGGTTAGTTTTTTATAAAAGACTTGTGTAATCGATTACAACCAAATGGTAATTGATTAAAGTGTTCATCAAGGCAGTTTATATGAAAATGAAGGTCAAATAATCGATTATTCCGATAGGTAATCGATTACATTGTTCTTTAAAACTTTTCCAAAATGAACCAAGAACAAAATAATCGATTATACCTTTAAGGTAATCGATTAATTCAGTACAAAAACATTTTTCCAAAAATCTTTGATTTAAATCAAACACTTGATCATTTTACCAAAGCCTTGTGATTTTTATTACTCAAGTTAATTGAATTATTGAATGATATGAATGCAATGCACTTGGATCACCAGAATTGCTTCTTTCTTACACATTTAACACAAATCATTCTTCAAGGCATCCAATGCATGTTGAAAGCTCAAAACCAAAGGTTGATTCCTATTCCATTCTTCAAATAGCTCCTTCTGAAACCAACAAGATCTTGAGCTCAACTAAGGATTTCCTGCAATCTTCAACATCGCCACATCACATTCTTGAAATACAACAAACCACATTCTTACACCTTTAAAGCCCCTTCTCTACACCTTCAAATGTGATTCATTACAAACCATATTATAAAACTCATATATTGTCAAAGTTTTTAGCTTTACTATGATAACCTAATCTAAAACATAAATCATTCATTTATTTATGAATACTTATGACGTTCATGATAAAAAAAATATATATGTTTTCTTCATATACAAGGGTGTGTATATGCATGAAAAATTGAAAATGCTTAAAACAACATTGGTCTGTCGCCTTCATGCTTTGAAACAAATCTCAAGACCATAAAGATACATGGCTTTTCTTGGACTGAAAAAGAGATGATTTCCATAAATTTTTTGTTGCAAGTAGCATTGGTTTTGGAAATTTCTTCGTTTATAGCAATACATGTGATTTTGACTTGATCACCGACAAGGTTAAAGAGGATAATCATGTTGCACAAATTGAACAGTTTTCTAGAGCTTCATTGGAATGTAAGATAGATTTTGAATAAAGAAGAAAATGACTACATTCTAGAAATCAATTTTTAGAAATTTAAAACTTTTACACTTTTGAATTATTATTTTTTCAAAATAGGATACAACAATGTGAGACTCAATCAATTTGTTGCAGAAGTCATTGAATTGCATTCCAAAATGAAACATGCGATAAAATGTTTTTTTTTATTTAAAAATAAGCAATGTGATTTAATCTGATTGTCACAACTCTTCCCATGTTGTTTCTATTTTTATCTCTATTCAAAATTATCTCTTAATCCATTAAAGACTAAAACATTGCAATCTTCTTGTACAACATGCATAGCCTCTTTGACCTCCCAAGAGATTTAGTCAAAATCAAATGCATTACTTTAAGCGCAAAATATATTCAAAACCAATGTTACTTGTAACATAAATTTATAGCAAACATCTATTTTTTAATCTAAAAAACACCATATATCTTTGTAGTCTTGAGGTTTGTTCATATCATTTTCAAGCAAAGAAAACTCCCATAATAAAGTTATGTGTGTGTGTGTGTGTAGATATAGATATAAATAGACAGATAGATAGATAGATAGATAGATAGATAGATAGATAGATAGAGGGGGAGAGAGAGGAGGCATCCACTTACTCCAAGAGTAACTCCTCATCCTCACCATTCATTTTCTTGAGATCTAATGGTTAAGGTTAGTTACTAATTACAACCATTAGATCTTAGGAAAATGAATGGTTAGGATGAGGAGTAACTCTAAAAGAGTTACTCTTGGAGTTAGTGAATCTCTTCTTATATATATATATATACATATATATATATATATATACATATATATATATATATACATATATATATATATATGCGTGTGTGTGGGGGATTTTTTCTAATACACACTCTTTTTTTTTTGGTTGAAAAGTGTAATAACAAGCTACACCAAAATTTTAGGACAAAAAGTCAATTCATTCCTTGTGTTTCAATTAATCCAAGATAGGGGTATTATAGTAATTAAATGTAAACTTTTCAAATAAATAAAAAAATTGAATGTACTCACTTATTACTCATTTCTCTCTCTTATGTCATCTTTTTTTCCATCAAAGTTCATAAAACAAAAATGTTAACGACAATTAGAAGAAAGAAGAAGACAACAATTAGAAGAAAAAATAACATAACAATGTTGAGGTTTTGTGAATAGATCACTGACTTCTAGGTGAAAGATTATAGAAGAGGGAGAAATGAGTACATTAAATTTTTTATTTATTTAAAATTTAAAAATTTAATTACTATAATACCCTTACTTGAATTAACTAAAACACAATGAATTAATGAGTTTTTGTCCTAAAACTTTTGGTGAAGCTTGCTAATGCACTCTAATTGAAAAAATGAGTGTATATATTAGCAAAACCCCTATATATATTGTCATCAAAGTTCTAAGAATTTGTAAAATTTCCACTTTATGCCAAGTTACCACATTAAGTCAAGAGCTTCAAAAATAGGTGATTCAATTATTTAATATGGTCGTCAAGGCATTACAAGTGGAATATACAAGTTCTACCAACACCACACAAAGCGAGCACTCTTATATCCCTATTTTAATATGGTGTGAGGGTGCTTTCAAAGAAGTGACGGATCTCAAAGAGTGTTGCACAATGCATATTTTTTAAAAGGATGATTTTTTCTATTTTTCAAAAATTTAGTTTCAAGAAGTGTTAAAATCTACCACTTCTAGAAATTAGTTTTGCAAATATGTTAAATACATTCTAGAAATTAAATTCTAAAATATCTACTAAAACCAAAAATGCATTATGAAAATTCCTTTCTTTTTTTAAAAAAGGAATATCTTTGGGAAACAATTAATTACCAAAATCAAAATTAGGGTATATATGTAAGAAAATAGGAAGCTTCAAAAAGCAAAATCCATAGTGAGTGTCATCTCTTGCTTAGCAAATCGGTGTTCACTTGGCGAGTGAGCATGGCTACATAAAAGAAATTTTATTTTATGCTTTCTACTTCAATTTTTTAAAAATCAATATGTAGAAATGGACAAGGTGACAACATTTTGAAATTGAAAACAACTATATTAATGTAAAAGGAAATTTTTTTGTTACTTGGTTGCTTTCTCAACTCATGTAAAAGGCAATGGCAAGGACGGAAAATGGGGCTAGGTCGAGCCTTAGTGAAGCAACACAACATTATGATCTTTTAACATAGCCTTTGGGTGTCACGATTCTTAAAGCAAAAGTCCTACTTTTAACAAAACCTTTGTGGAGCATTGCTCCAATGGCCAACTCATTAAAGAACTTCTCCATGTGTTAATGCTAGGAATATTGTCTCATAGTCGTGATTGTAGATATTTTGGATTAATAGGATGTTGTCATGGAAGTCCAACGTTAACTCCACCATCTCCACAAAAGTTTTGGATAGACACAACATTAGTGCGAACATCCACTTGTTGATGGATCTCATGAAGCTTTGTGTCGATCATCTTCCACCAATGTTAAGGTATGTAAATTCGAGGTTATGTGGGTATGGAGATCCAAATCCAAAATGCCACAAAGCAATAAAGCTATTGTAGATCCATAGAGGATTTGGGAAAATGTAAAAATCTGGCAGAATTTTGCCATTATTGTGCTTTTTAGAAGTTAACAGTGATTTTGAGACTTAACAATTTGTCCTATAATTTTTGTGATTGGAGTTGCAATGGTGAATAATAATCAAATCGATACAAAGATTGAGTTGGAGTGGATTGGCTAAAGCATATCTAGATTTGAAAAATCTAGAACATAGGAACAAAAGATAATACATTGGTTCAAAATAAAATCAGTATAGAAAATGAAACTTTCTACAATGCCAACATCTAGGTCATCTAAATAATTTATGTAAAACACCCTTTTTAACCAACATAAAATGGGTTTTGTGCAATAGTGGAGGGCAATTCTACAAATGATAAATCTTCTCGCCCATCCATTTCAAAACAACATAAATGCATTATAATTGTTCTTCTAGTATAGTTTCATTCAAATAACAATTCAATCATGAAAACACAAAGAAAAGAAACAATTTTCCATGTTAGGGTTTCAAGATTAAATCAATTTGTAAAAACAACAACAACAACAATCCATAGATCAGATTATAGAAGGGTAAAGGTGAAAGGGAAACACTCATTATATGCGATCCTAGTGTGTGGGTGTGAGTGAGTCCTCCTTCTCATTCTCTTCTTTTTCTTCTTATCTTTTCTCTTTTCCTCCTAGTGGGATGTGTGTACTATGTGTGTAATGAGCAGATGGGGAATGGGTTTCTGAGTCTTGGCCTTTAGTGGGCCTTATGGGCCTTTCCTCATCTATTCTAACTTTTGGCTTGCTAATCATGGTTAAGATAGAACAAAAATTCATGTAACGCTATGAAATCATATAACTTAGAGTAAAAAGGACGTCTAGGTTATTATATCTTATTGTTCCACTAATAGCCTATTATAGAAATGTTATACAACTAATATAAAAAAATGAAAAAGGAGGAAGGACAATTTTTTATTTTGAAAAAATAATATTAAACATGTAATGTTTGAAAAAAATATTTATTACCTTGTAAATGTCTTTCCTTAAATTACATTTAAAAAATTAGAAAAACATACTCGAGATTGAAAAGTTTTGAATGAGATAATGAAATTAACTTTAAATGATTCAATATTTTTGGATAGAAACTACAAGTAACCCAACGAAAGACAACCTTATTCTCAAGTTGTATATGACTACTATGTTTAGCAAACTTCTCCTTTCTAGTATTATCTTAGGATTATAGTCTATACAAATATTTAACACAAGTTGATACGTAGGGCAAGAAATCGAAATCACTAAGTTGGTGCAACACCATGTTAGTTGATTTGTACTTGGTGGCAATGCATTAATATAATTTAGGTATGAATTTATTTTTATTTAAATAATTTTACTTATATTTTATTTTAATTCAGGTATTCCTCTTTCATTTTATTTAATATGTACTATCTCAATGGATTGAAAAATATTAAACAACACTGACAAGTAGATAGAATATTATTCATAGAGACTATATATCCAATCTAATATACTTGTTACTTGTTAGTATTATTTTATATTCATATACTTTGCAGTTCTTATATACTGCTATTTAACAAAATTTTGAATAAATATATATTATATTTCTTTAATTCTTTTAAAATAATTGATATTTTATGAATTATAAAAATATTTTTTTATTTGAAATATATATTTTTATTGAGTTCCCTTATCTTTATTGTTAGAAATTAGAAACTTTTATTTTATGTGTAAAACCATAAATATTTATGTGTAAGACATTATTTGTTAAAAGTTAGATATTTTAATAATCATAAAAAGAATATTAGCCACCTTTAATAGATTTTAGACCCGTCCATGAACTTAGGCGGACCTATGTATAAGAGAAGGGGGGCAAGTGCCCCCCCTTAAATTTTCGTATGAAATTATTGAAGTACCCTTATTTAAAAAAAATTTCACAAAAATATTCAAGACCAAGAGACCACGAGAGAGACCACGCGCGCTTAGTCCTTCTGCAAGTTCTTCTCTTCTGCTATGCTCTCTTTCCTCTCGCCCTCAAGAGTCGAGACCACGCGTTCTGCTCCTCCTCCACCAGGATCGCCATCGTCGGCCATCGCGCTTCCGTTTTTGGCTAGGCTTTTGGGTTCTTCACCAGGGCTGCGTCTCAATGCCTACGCTTCCGTTTACTCAACACTTAACAGGTACACATCAATTTTTTTCTTTTATTATTATTATTTTTCTTTTTCCGTAAGATTTATGTTTTATTTAGTGTTTTTTTACCCTAATCATGTCATTTGCGAATTATATTGAAAAATGAATCAATTTATTTAGTGTTTTATTTAGTGCCTGCCTGCTAATGGAGAACAATTTTATGAGATTCATTTGAGCTTTTTTATAAAGGGGAAATAGAGGAAAAATATTCCAAGGCTTAACATGCAGCTGATTATAAGACCATATTTAAAAGTAGATTCATCTCAACTTCTACTTTATAGTTTAGTTGTTTACTCCCTCCCATGTTATAGTTTACCCCCTCTCACATTATAGTGCCTTATATTGAAAAAGATGTATATGAAAGCATTGATAATAAGATAATTATGATGGAATTTCAAAAAATAAGGTCTAAAAAGATGATATTATAATTATTTTTCTGAATATGTATTTAAACTTATTAAATATCCCCTTAATTAATTTTCTGGATCCGCCAATGGAACTTACTTACCATCCATTAAGAGATGAAGTATTACAGGCTATATATACCATCCATTTAAGTTCTTTTATAATAATAAATGGACAAGAATACAAAAATGACCATGTTTTTATATACCATCCATTTAAGTTCTTTTATAATAATAAATGGACAAGAATACAAAAATGACCATGTTTTTGTTTCTGCCTAAATAGAATAAAATATATATAAAAAAGAGAAATTAATTACCAAAAAGAGAATTACGTTCATTGGTCAAAATAGGTAAAGAGAAGTTGGTGTTACCATTATTCTCGGCAATTTTCCCTCCTTGGTTTCAACAACTAAATTTTCTCTTGAACATCTTTGTCCGTAACTTCTCAAAGCTCTTGCGAATCTTGTATTTACATCAATTTTCATTGCCGTCAAACCTATTGCCTTTTCTCTCTCGGATAGAAGCAGGTTCATTTTCTAATGTTCTCATTAAAATGAATTTCATTTTGTAGGCATTAACAGTGAGGTGCTTATCATTTTGTTATGTGATAATTTCGAAAAATTTACTTACTACATTGGTGTTCTTTGTGGTTAAGGTTCCAAGCAATTGAAAATGGGAAATCGGAAGACAGAAGAGGAAAGGATTGAAAGAGTAATTCGGAGTCTTTTAAAACTTCCTGAAAATAGAAGATGCATCAACTGCAATCTTTTGGTATAAAATTATTCTTTTGTAACATTTTTTTATAAGTAATAATTAAGCATATTATTAGGAGATTTATAATATTCACACACTTTATTTAATCATATGAACTAGACCTCTTTAGTATTCTTTTACAATATCTAGAACTTGAACTCATCATAAGGAAAAATGGCTATTAATTGATTGCTCTCTATGACCGATTTTTGTTTTTTAACATAAAAGCAAAATGTATTACTGCAGAAGGCTTGCAAGATGCAAATCATCATATTGAAGTGTAATTTTTAATTTTGAGGGGTAACTCAACTATGCAAGGGAATATCATTTTGTTTTCTTTTCTGTATTATTTTTTTAAAACTGCTAGTTGTTAAATAGATAATAATGATTGTTTATTAATTAGGTTATATTCGTATGACACCTATAGTGGAAAAGATGACATTAAATCAATTAAGGTGATTTGAATATGTGCAAAGAAAATCACTAGCTAGAAGCATTAGTGAAAATAGTAAATTGTATGATTTTTAAATTTGTTCATAGGGAAGTAAAAAAAAAAAAAAAAA
>PYAF01001705.1:576160-591970 GCA_007407185.1 Glycine tomentella | reverse complement strand
ATAGGCCAACCTGGTAGGATTGTATCATCAAGTTTGGAATGACACAAGCTTCCCAGATAGAACTTTGATTTGGATTAGAAATCATCTCATCAATTTTGGAATGAGATAATTCACCCTTTTCAAAATAGTTAGCAACCACGATCATCGATGAAATATATAAATTATGCTTATCATTTGGCCAACAAAAGAAGATTCGATAGTTCAAAACACACAATTTAAGGTAAGTAAATGATAGTTAAGACTTGTCTACATAGTCTTTAACCCCATTTCCCCCACTGTTTTGAATAATCGATCTTTAGGAAAAACTTTTGTGAGAGCATCGGCCATGTTATCCTTCGATCTCACATCAACCAAAGTGATAACTCTTTGTTCTTTCAGATGATTCAACAATGCATGTCTCAGTCTCACATGTCTTCTCTTTGAATTAAAGAGAGCATTTTTTACGACGTGGATTGCTGCTTGATTATCACAAAATAAACTTAAAGAATTAATCTTTAGTTTAGTCAAAGGAATATCCATAATTAGATTCTTTATCCACTCTGCCTCTTCACCAGCTGAGGCTAAAGCAAAAAGTTTTGATTCCATTGATGACAATGCAATGCATGTCTGTCTTTTGGATTTCCAAGTAACAGCAGCTCCACCCAGAGTGAATACATATCCATTGGTGGATTTACTATTTTCAATTTCTGAACACCATGAGGCATCAGAATTTGGAATGCTCAACAGTGTTACCTCCAGCTTAGGGAAAACCCTAGTAATATAATAGGTTATTGGGTTCTAGCCCATATGGACCTATATAACCATACAATAACCTATTGGACTTGTACGTGAACATATTAATATTTAATATATATATATATATATATTAAATATCTTCAACAAGTTGTTCTGAAGACTTTATGCATTTCTCATGAACACATTCCATCCTTACGTTTATGCAGTCAAATACTCTGTATTTTGCTGCATATGTTTATTATTTGAGATTTCACAGCATTAGATGATATTCTAAGCTGAAATGTTAATCCTGTTGTAATTGTAACTGCTTTTGAATGTTTTGTAGACCACAAAGAGCTGGCAGCCTCAACAGTGAGTTATCTGCTTTTGGATCTCTAGACCCCATTCAGCAGTCAAATAGGGAACTCATGACCTCCAAAACTGCAAATTCTTTTTCCAATACAACAGGAAACCCATTTGACTAGTTTAAACAATTTGCAACACTTTTGCTATCTTATGCTTATGTCGATGGTGAAAATTGGAAAATGACTATGATCCTGTCATTCCTGTGCCTATTGAGTTAGTTTCCTTTGTAAATTGTAATGTAATATAAAGCATATATATTCCCTAGTGCATGCAGAAAACCTTACTCACAGATGAATATCACAGTGCTGCTAACCAACTGATTTAACCATACAATGCAGACCTACATGGTCGTTAACTGTATTTATTGGAATTACATGTGAAGTTTTACAATTCTTGTATATAACAATACAAGCCAAGTATTTTTTTTGCTCATCATAGGTAATTAAGAACTTAAGGGTGGAAAACAAAATGATCTCTTTAATTTGCTATAGTTGTTGCCATAGAGTATATACCTTAGTAATCTTGATTTGATTCCAAATATCATGGTGAATGTTGTTACTGGTATTAAACGTTCAACTATATTTAGCATGTTCTCTGACATTCATATTTTAAGAACATATAGCTTGCTGCTAACATCTTTGAATAACAAAGCTATCCACCGTAGGTTGGTAGCATGAAAGAGGTGTAACGTTAATATACTCTAGTCAATGATGTTTCTTGTACAATGTTTTCAATAGTGAAGGTACGTACTGAAATTAATGTCTCTTTGTTAGCCATTAAAAGATACATTTGTGACAGAAACCAATATAAAATTGTCTATAGTTCTTGCATACAGAGCTATATGACAAGTATAACAATTTTAGATTATTCTAATGCCATGCTTCTAATTGTTAAAAGAAATTCGATTGTAGAGACAAGGACTACCACTGCAAATCTATACGTCCCTAGTCCGTCCCTATATGATCCTCATTCATGACCATCATTGAAATGTAATATATACAGACCTAATTATTATATTGAGCTATAATATGAACTATGAAGTATAGATCAATCATAGGAGTATCTACCTACATCTATATAAACTAGAAAGGATAAAGTAGGAATAATGGATCCTCCTTACCATATTAAATTCTGTCTTTTATTTTCAAGCCACATAAATAAGGAAAAATTAGGTATTCTTAACTTTTCTTTCCTTGCCTTTTTCACCTTTTCTCACTTTCATTATAGCATGCCAATGTTATTAGAAGTTTTTAATGATAATCACTTTTTCTTTAAATGACTTCTCAACTCCTTTTGATAACTTTCTTTTCATCTTTTTTAATAAACCAACCATTTAGATTTCACTAATCCAACACTATTTCCCTAGCACTTTCAATTTTCTACTATATTTAATTGTTCTGTTGAACTTGACTCAAGCTACAATTGAAGGAGCTTTCTCAATTGATCTTATTTTTGTCGTGATCGCTTGGTCAAGACACTCACCCTTTATCTAGTCCTTTTCAGTTCTCAATTTTAAAGATCATTGTTGGTTTCTTTATGTTTAATGTCACATTACATAAACTTTCCCTGTTACCAAACGTTGTCAATAGCAATAAAAATTAGAGTGGAGTCAAGTTAACTTAAAAACTAAAGGCAGGTAATCTAGGTAATTGTGGAGAAGAGAATATGCTTTGGGAGCATTCACTTTAGACCTGCATGTTCTTCAAAGATTTTAACCTTTTCAACCTCTTGCCCCTTCGGTAAGGATAGAGGAAAATTTTGAATTAAAAACTTGCAATTATTTGGCCAAAGATGAATGTGGCATGATGAACGTTAAGGAACAACCATGAACCATGTTTTACTCCTCTAAGTGGGTCGTTCATATAAAGAAAAATTATAAATATCTCTCTGAAAACATCTGTCCAGTGTCAACCTAGCACAGTTAACTACGTTTAAGGTACAGTTAATTATCATTGGATATCAATAATCTCACAACAAGAATGTTGGGGGTGTGAGTAAAATTTTCTAAGTTTGGAAATTTTATATCATGTTCAAAATATGATTGTCATTTGCTTTATCAATGTAACACTTGAAATAAAGTGTTATAAGTTTTACTAAGTGTCAAGAGAATAACAAGGTGCTTTTATTAATGGTTCGATCAAAGGTATGATTATGATCAGATCTTGTGTGTTTGATGATGATCAAAGGTTTTGGACTTTGGTATTCTTAACCTCTGCAAGTTCTTCAACCACCATTATCACCTATACAGGTTTTTCAAACCGAGTATTCTTTCACAAGTCTCTCTAGTCTCCAACCCACAACACACATGTGGTACGACTGACAAACAAAATTGGCTCAATTATTTTTATAGGACCTATTTGGATAAGCTAGAAATACTTTTGAGAGTTTCTTTACTGAAAATATAGAGTTTTCTCAGATAGATAAGCTTTCAAAAATACTTCTAGTCTTATATTCAAACATAGACAGATTCTACGGTACGCAACCTAAACGTTTTGCGTAACTTACAAGAGAAATGTGCACCATTGGATCCTTTTCAATTTTAAATCCACGGTTCAAAAAAAATTCTTTTTTTTCTTTTTTATTTTTTCTCTCCTTTTCCAATTTTGTCCCTAAAACTCTCCCTCACCTTTCTCTCTCCGTCATCCCTTCTCTCCGTCACCTTTCTCTCTGCCAGCGCTGGAGGTTGGAACGACGAGGTCGCGCGTGAGACTGACGGTGTTGTTGCTCAAGTGGGTGTTGCCGGAGAGTGGGCGACGATGATTTTCTTCGGTGTGACGATGGTGACGTTAGCGATGGAGCCTATGGCGTCGTAGTGCGAGGTTTAAAGCTCGCACCTGCAACTACCAGCTTCTCAGCTAGGTCAGGTCGGGCACCTACATCGACGTCTATTGTGCTCGCCGCCTCTCCGATGGCGCCACAGTGGCGCTCAAGGAGGTCCACGATTTCCAATCCGCCTTGCACGAAATCGAGGCCCTGAGGCTTCTAAAAGGGTCTCGAAACGTCATCGTGCTGCACGAGTTCTTCTGGCGTGAGGATGAGGACGCGATTCTCATGCTCCAGTTTCTCAGAACCGACCTTGTCACCGTGATCGGAGAAGGTGGTGTCGGTGTTGCAGATGCTAAGAGGTGGATAGTGTAGGCTCTGAGTGCGGTGGATGAATGTCATAGGAACATGATTGTGCATAGGAACTTGAAGCACGCAAATTTCTTGGTTTCTGATGACTTGAGTCCCGTTGTTTTGGACATTAGTAGAAACCAATTTCAAGGTCACATTCCACCGGTACTATACCCGCATCGCACGATATGGCTTTAATTTGTTATTGTTGAAAGCACACACATGCTAGAAGAAATTAAAAATGAAAACATTTTTCATTGTATGGAGCAAAACTCTTGACTTGGAACTTTGAAGCAGGTTCGCGGTGGATTTCAATGTTTTACAGGTCGCAGTGGGTTATAGAACAGTTCGTGGTGTGGGTTTCACGGTGGGTTCCGCTTCACATTGACGTTTGTTGCGATTTGCAATTCTCATCGAGGTTTGTAGTGGAGTCCGCAGTGGGTTTCACAGTGGAATTTGAACATTGAACAACCTCAGCCCCGACAGAAAGAGTTTGAAGCCTTTTCATTTTTCGGTTTCGATTCAAATCTGTGTCTTCAAGACTAGTGGTGCCGCCACTGTGGATTGGATAGACTCAGCGGAGAAGAGAGAACGAGGGTGCGGTGCCGGAACGCGGAGAGAGAAGAGAGAAGGGTAAAAAGGGAAAATAATCAAAGAAAAAGAAAAAAGAAAATTAAAAATTAAAAAATATTAACCATCCGATAAGAAAGACAACGCATCCAATGGCCATGGTTCGCTTTCGTAACTTACGCACGACTTTCGCTTGCGTACCGTAGAATCCGTCCCAAACATACTCATAAACACACTTCAAAAGCATCAATCCCCTAACTGTACTTTTGAGTTCCCTTCACAGGTCCTGCTTTGAAAGATCTTTTTGTTCTACTTCCTAGATTCTCACTTCAATGAGATTACACACAATAGGAGATTTGGAAACTCTTTTTTACACAAGGTTGGCAAAAATCCTAGAGTGTTTTGGCTAAGGAAAACTCTTATCAAACGTTATAACTTTTTTCATTAGAAGCATTGATTTCTTATCTTACCCCTCTTGATTATTTGTCTTCCTGGCAATGAACTATTTTGAATGAGGGTCATTGAGGTAGTCTCGTTTGTAACTATTAAGTATTCAAACTCAATCTAATTTTGTATCACATGTCTATTTCGCACAATAATTACTTTTTTACTATAGTTCCTCTCTGTCCTTTTTACAACTTATTTATTCTCTATTGTGGTTTTTGTTTTCTTTTTCAAGTTCAACAAGAAAAATTTAAATTTTGAAATTTTGATAGTTCGTGTGAGTTGTTCTCTTAGTGGTTCATTCATTGACAACTTATGAAATCTATCACAAATGTTGCCTTTGAAGATGAGTGACTGCAGAGTGCTTCTAATAGTTTCTTTTGAAAACTGTATTTGTGTAGTAGTCTTCAGTGCTTCTAATTGATTGGTTTAACTCATAACTTGATGAGTTCCTACTTTTGAGAGACAACTTCCAAAATGCCACAATTGGAGAAATAAAATGTTAAAGTGCCAGGCCCTCAAAAAATTTTGTCAAATTGCCACGGTGCATATCCCGCAAGCCAATCCAGCAAATTCTAATGGCTGAGTTGGCAGCCCATCACTGGCCAATCTAATCCGCTACACTCAATAGCTAAGTACGTAATCTGACACGCCACAGTCGTATGAAACTCGCTGGGCCTTGCAGCTAAATAGGTGTATAGGCCTGACACCTAACTGGTGTAATCCGCTACCCCTTATAGCAAACTAGGTGTGTAATCCGCTACACCTTATAGCAAACTAGGTGTAATCCGCTATGCCTTGTAGCTAAGTAGGTGTAATCCGCTATGCCTTGTAGCTAACTAGGTACAATTATTCCACGTGCTATTTCTGTTGATTTGAATTTGGTGGGATGTGCTGCGAAGTATGTGAAATATTTAGTTGTTCCCTTCAGCAAATTTAGTGTTGATCAATCTATAAATACCCCCCCTCAGTTTCACAGACATTGCATTCGAAGAATTTTATCTAGCATTGGTTTTTGAAAATTGTGTGTTAGTTGTATTTGATTTTTACATGAGTCGATATATATTGTGTTTTTTGTTTTGTGATTTTTGAAATCGAAATACTTTGGGCCAAAAAATTAGGTGATATATTTTGCTATATTGCATAGGGAATATAGTCCTATTTAGACTCTTTTTTTTTTACATAAGTAGTCATTTTATATTTCTTTTTTAAATTTTTAGGTGTTACTTTGCTTTGTGATTTTTGAAACGAAAATACTTTGACACAACAAAATAGGTGATATATTTTCCTATATGGCATAGGGAATATAGTCCTATTTACAATTTTTTTTTACGTTAGTAGTCATCTTCAAATAGTTTTTTTTTTTAAATTTTTTACATGTTATTGTGCTTTGTGATTTTTGAAGCCAAAATACTTTGGTACAACGAAATAGGTGATATATTTTCCTATATATCATAGGGAATATAGTCCTATTTACACCTGTTATTTTTACATCAGTAGCCATCTTTTATTATTTTTGTTTTTTATTCTTCAGTCTAGAAAACATATTGTTCTGTTATTTTTGAGTTTTTTACAGCAAAATAAGTAATAGTAGAAATGGTATAATCACGATTGTGTATTATAATGGGAGTAGATATTTTGGACCTAATGGTCAAATTTTTGTAGGAGAAAGTAAAATGTTTCGCATGCCCCCAGGATGCAGCCACCGTGATCTAATGAAAATGATTTACAAGAAGTTGAGACTACAACGCGGACAATGTGTCTCACGATTGACTGCTAGATGTGCATCGGGCAACCCGGTGCAGTGGGTTGCTGTAGATATCGTAGATGATGACGATGTAGCGTTAGTTACTGACACATGCATATCCGATGGAGAAAATCCTAGATTTATCGAACTGTATGCAGAATTAAACTGTGGTGGTCAATCAAGCAGTCAAGAATGTGTCCAACCTACTGGTTCCATTGACATTAATAGAGAGTCAAAGGTGAATCCCGAAGACAGAGATGTATCCCTATCTCCACCAGTACCAACCCAACAAACCCAAGAAATGGATTATGGACATAGGGATATATCGGACACACCAGCACCACCAAGTCAAGCAGAGGAGAATGAAATGGTGGCGGCCTATGACCCATCTTGGCCTACGGATACTTCTGAGGAAGAGGTGGATGAAGGTGTTGTTCCAGACAGTGATTCATCAGATACCGACGTAGATGTTGGTTTCGATTGTGCTGTTCCAATTCCTTCTCCGGGCAATGTGGGAATGCAGGAGCAGCCTCCCGTTGTAGGTATGGATTAAAATTGTTTTTTTGTCAATAGTGTTAAGTTTTTTTGCAGGTTTAATCAACAATGTGGCTAATGTCGCATAATATAGGAGGGGGCAACGTTCCATTTTGGTCTGACATTAGTCATTACATGAATATTAATTGGGAATACCCAGATCAGGAGACTGAGGATATGCAAGGGGTGCGAATGCCTAACTGGCAGATGGGACAGGAGCTATATAAGGACCAAGTGTTTGACAGCAAGTGGGATGTTCAATTGGCAATAAAACAATACTGTATGGCCGAGCATCGCACAACTGTTGTAAAAAAAGTGATACGAAGAGGCTTATTATGGTTTGTGAAAATCATTTGGATGGTTGCCCATGGAGGATGAGGGCATATAAAAAAAAAGGTGGCACCGAATGGGTTGTAGGCATATGGAACAACCTACACACATGCGTTGGTCAGAATCTTTCTCAAGATCACAAGCAACTTGACTCAAATGTCATATGTTCGTTGATCTTAGGTATGTTAAATATTTGAAATTGATGTCCTATTATTGATTAAATAAATTATTAATGTATTATTGTTTGACGAAATGCAGAAATGATTAGGGAAGATCCCAGTGTTAAAATTGGGTTGATTCAAGAAAGGATAGCAACAACGTTGGGATTTCATATATCATACACGAAGGCATGGAAGGCAAAGCAAAAGGCCATTGTTCGTATTTTTGGAGATTGGGATGAGTCTTATGCGTTTTTGCCAAGGTGGTTGGGTTACATGTTACATTTTTCTCCTGGGTCTGCATACAAGCTGGATTTGCAAGACCATTTTATTGATGGTCAACTAGATGCAAGTGCTAAGGTGTTCAATAGGGTGTTCTGGACATTCAAACAGTGTTGCGATGCTTTCAATTATTGCAAACCAGTCATAAGCATCGACGGAACCCATTTGTATGGGAAATATAGGGGCACATTGCTCATTCCAACATCAGTTGACGGAAACAATTATGTTCTTCCTATTGCATTTGCGATTGTTTCCGCGGAGAATATCGACAATTGGTCATGGTTTTTGGCACTCATTCGTATACATGTTACGCAAAAAGATGAAATTTGTCTTATTTCAGATCGACATGCTGGCATAATTGCCGCAGTAAACAATGTCGAACTAGGATGGAATCCACCAAGGGCGTACCATGTGTATTGCATTCGACATTTGGCGAGTAATTTTAATCACAGATTCAACAACGTCATGTTGAAGAAGCAATTGAAGAAATTAGGTATGTCTATCAGCCTACAACACCATGTTTGTACATGTCGTTACCATATCCATCGTATGTGTTGTTCTTTACATCGTGTTTGTATGTGCAGCTTATACAACCTCGCGCTTAGATTTCGATGCCGGATTACAAACATTTAAAGAAACAAGCCCTCAAATAGCAGCATGGATTGATAGAATCCCAAAGGAGAAGTGGAGTATAGCGTATGATGAACACGGAAGAAGGTTTGGTCACATGACAACGAATCTTTCAGAATGCTTTAACATGGTACTTAAAGGAGCCAGAAGCCTCCCAATTACGTCGCTTGTCCGCTTCACATACGCGCGTTTAGTGTCATACTTTGTAGCACATGGTCAAGAAGCCCATGAGGAGATGGCGACAGGTAATCATTTCTCCAAATTAGCATGGCAGAAATATATGAGGATGGTTGATAAATCGGCAGCGCACTACGTCACTTGTTTTGACGCACTAAGGACAAGATTTGAGGTTCAAGAAACGTTCAATATACGAACTCATTCGGGCGGTAAAAAATGGTCGGTCTCCTTAGCTGAACGAAATTGTCAATGTGGTGAGTTCACTGCATATAGGTTCCCGTGTAGCCATGTTATTGCAGCATGTCGATCCACACACCATGATCCTAGACAATATGTAGATCCTGTATACAGTGCTGCGTATCAATGTGAAGTGTATGCACCGCAGTGGTTTCCCATTGGGAATGAGGAGTTCATACCACCAGCTGTACCACCAATTGTTATACCAGATGTGTCGCTGAGACGTACAAAAGGAAGGCCAAACAGTACACGCATACGAAATGAAATGGACTCCAGGGAAGGCTCGACGACTCGAACAACATGTGGCTACTGTAAGGTTGTCGGCCACAATAGGCGTAATTGTCTATCACGCAACTAGAACCAATAATGTAGTTGGTGGCATACTAATGTTAATCGTGCTAAATATTTAATAAATAATAATTATCGAATATTAGTACAGTCCAATTGTCTTGAAAATACATCAAAATCATAAATGTTTATACAGTCATCCATATAACAGTCTGTTACCATAGAATTAAAGAGCATTGTACTGTCACTAATAGGGAAACAAAATTATTTAGTCATTTTGTTGGTGGCCCTCATGGAATCCTCCACCGCGGCTCATGTTATGTTCATACGGTGACAGATTGCATCGAAAGCGCGCTTCCCTAACCGGATTCCGCCTAATGATGTGCTGAACGTCATAAGAACCATCGTCCACGTTTTGTTCATGTCCCTCATCCATTACCGCCATGATTTCATTCGCAGAATACTGTCCGAAACTCGGAGAATATGTCATCCCAAAAACCATATCCTGTTCTAATGTTGGAGTCGGAGCTGCGGGCCTATAATAGTCTTCATATGTGTCTGATCTGGGTGTGTAATGCAAACTAGATGAAGACGACCCTGATGAACTTGGCCCAGCTGTACTGGGGCCAGCAGAATGCATGGGGTATGATGCATGTGGGACATCGGCATGCGGCATCGACGGTCCAGCTCCCCAAGGGGGGTACTGTGATCCAGGAACAGACTGAGGGGGCCACCAATATTGTTGTGAGCGGCCCGAAGGGTACCCAGGTGCCCATAACATCCCAGGAGGACGTGGAGGAATAGGTGGTACAACCACTGGGGTATCTGCAACTGATGGAGTCGAGTGGTGAAGGGGTAACCCCTCGTGACGTGCATGTCGATTACGCCGAACCACTGGTGGCGGGGCCTGAGTCTGACGTCGTACTGGTGGCAGTGCAGCATCTCCAGGATCTATTAATCTGTCTATATCGTCACATGCAGCCAGCATTCGAACCGCCTCCTCGTACATCTGAGTCATGTCAAATGCCCCATGTGCCTCAGGTGAAAGCATGTGGACAACAGTCTCTGCTCGATCAGTCTGCATATGAACAATTATTAGTGAACATTATACGTAAACTAATCTGCAAATTACATAATTATAACTAACATGCATACCACATGTGCCTTCAAAGCCGCTTTGTGGGTCATCCAACGACGGGTAACTGAGTAGTACCATTGCATGTATTCGCTGTTGACAGATAGGTACCCGTCTCTCTGCATAGGTTGCACGTCCTGCAACACAAGGGCGTCTCTATTTTCCCATTGTTGAATAAAGAAAATGTGACGCTGACTCCAATCCACGTCTATCTTGCCGGTAATAGTAATCGTCAACAGCTCACTACAATTAATAGGATCCTCTGGGATTGGCTGGTCGAACCCAAACTGACGCATAACTCTATCCGGCTGTTGGTCTACGACAATCTCATAACATATAAGAGGACATACAGCCAACCATCTCCTGGCCATCTGAACATCCGGTGGATGGACTGCGTCTACAACCTCATATGGCCTCCAATGTATGTCTCTCCTTCGCATGACATCAATATGATGGCGATATCTGCGAATGTTGGTATATACAGTTTGTTGTGTATGGTATACATTAAATCTGCAACAAAAACAACAACAATCATAACATGTTTAATGCAAATACAAAAAAAAATGAGGAATACTAATAATCAAATAAAAAAAACCTGTGGCCATATATCTCGTGCTGTATGACATGATGGTCTTCCACCGTAGGAAGGCTAGGAGAGATGGTCGGGAATCTCGTCCAAGCCCACAACTGTAACAACAAAGCACATCCACCCATCTCACGACGTCCAGCACGTGTGGCTTTACACAACTCCCTATATAATGCTGCAAGAATTGCAGAGCCCCAACTGAATGTCCCTGTGTGCTGGAAATCATCCAAATATAACAAATAACGAGCTGGCACGAAGCTCGAAGAGGTGTCAACAAACAACATCCCACCTAATATGCGTAATATCAAAGCACGAGTGTATCTACGACGTCCTATTTCAGTGCCTGAGTGGACCTCATAAACATCAAACTGCTCACGCAAAAAATGAAGGTTTAACAAGCCGCCTTACAAATCACGATCAGCAACCGGCTCAACCCCTAACATGTCACCAATGATGGCCCGAAAGTTATGTCGTCCGTGATGACCACAAACAACATGACCATCGGTCGGCAGACCCAACAGATGATGTACATCCTCCAGGGTGATTGTGACCTCACCCATCGTCATATGAAAGGTACGTGTCTCTGGACGCCATCGCTCAACAAGCGCGGAGACAAGGTGATGGTCGATCTAAAAACATACATTACACAACAGTTACTTATACATCACAATACAATCAATACATCTAATAGGAAATTAACACAACACTGAATATACGAACCTCGTGATTGCGCAGACGCGCAATGTGATAAAAGCCAGCTTCTATAAGCCACGGGTGTATATCCTCAGGTATAGCCATATGGTTGTGTGTCGCGGCATGTCGAACATTAAGTATACGATCCCACATGGTTGGATCAGCCTGCGAATTCCACACATACGTGGATATATGTTTCTCCTGTAGTGTAAGGAGACTCTGTATGGATGGACCTGGGTCAATGATGCTCAACGCATCCGATGGAGTCGGTGGAACATGTTGCTCGTCATCCATGACTGAATATAAATTTGTCCATGTAAAATTATAAAATTCTATACGTTCATTAACAAGCAAATTAATATCCTAGTGTAACAACATTGTCATTTTTAATTGACTATACTTAATTTCGTGTATCTTGTTACTAAGTAAGTATAAACTAATCTTAAATATTCTCAACCTTAATGTTGTTGTTAATGTTTTGTTTTTGTTGTGAAATTAAACTTGCAGTTAAAGACTAATGTGAATTTTCATATACGCTTACATAGTTAAAGGCAATAATGGAAACCTAATCAAACAACATAACGTACAAAGGGTTCGAATTACAAACACAAACACAATAAGTTGAACATTACAAAGCAACACATCGTAACCTACTAAGAACAACAAGTGAAACATCAAAATGACGCAACTATTCATAATTTGGTATATCTTGTGCAGCGGACATGTCATATTCGAGTCGTTCGATTGCTGGTTTGTGAAAAGTAGCTAAAAATTCTATTGGACAGAAACGCTTCCAGTAATTAGCTTCTGCTAACAGCTTAAGTAGATCTTCATCGTTTTTCAGTTGTTTTATTTCGTAGTTGAGCAAGGTATTTGAATACTTTGCGTGACCTGGTTGTCGGAAGAACAAGTGTCTGACTTCCTGTGATTCAACAATTCCGTAAGGGGGAACTCCTGGCGGAACAACTTGCTTGATTATATGCTTCAGTGTTTCTATATTGCATCCGGAAGGAATTTCAAATCTTTTAGGATTTGTTCCAGTAAACGAGTAACCCAAAAAATTGCCTCGTCGTGATATGTTCCACTTGCCGTTGTAATACAACAGGGCATCATGAGTAGGAGTCATGGTGGACTGAAGTAGGTTCAGTACACCGTGGGGTGTTCTGCTTATCATACATAACAATTCTATAGGACCAACAGTAGGGAGTTTTTCATGGCACGCCAACATAGTGCAAACATCATCATCATTTTTCAGTTGCAGCGCATGAAAAAAATTCCATTAACTGTATTGATTGCCGGTTCACGATAGTAAATTTCATCCACAAACTTGTCATCTGTGAGCAGAAGGGTGTTATGCATTCTACTCTTCAGTGACTGAAAGGAACATTCATCGGGAACTCGCATTGGTATAGGAGTATCACATACGAAAGAAACACCGATTTCGTTGTGTGTTATTGATCCATTCGGATAAATAAATGCTAACTTCGAATTACCAATGTTTTGAGACCCTGTTTCACCCAAGAAGGCCATGGAATTGCGATTGAGGGAGTTTGCGGAGGTCTGTTGTGTGGAATGATTAAAGTCGGGTGTGGAGTGGTGCACCCCGCCTATGTCAGGCGTAACCACTTGCGCCTGCATGGGGTGTGACTAATTAGGAAGCATAACAAAGCTTGATAGTTTTTCGGATTTGGTTTTTGATGATCGCCGGAGAATGTATCCGAGACTACGAAAAAAAAAGGATGCAACTGCAGCACTAAATGCAAACATAGTTCAAAAAATACAAATTGTTAGAGGATGGTCAACATCAAGGGCTTCAGGGTGAGAACGGATAGGGAAGGAAGAAAGACGGAAGAAGGTATGGAGAAGGAATCCGAGGAACATTATTCAAGTCTGGCGACGAATTTTGGGTGTTCGGGTTTTACGGAAAGTTGAAACTTTTGGTACTTGAAAATGTGGCATGGGTCTTGAGTAAGTTCCATTTGTCAGTGCTGGGACATGACGCTTCACCCTGATCCCTCAAACCCCAACGCCCAAAATTCCTCGCCAGACTCGAAATATGTTCCCCTGATTAATTCACTGTAAACACCTTTCGGTCTGTCTTCCTTCCGTATCCGTCGTACGCTCAAGCCCTTGACCTTCACCATCCTTAAATTATTATACTTTAATTATTATATTAACTACATCATATATTTAATTAATAATTTTTAAATTTTTAATAATTATTTTTATTATACTTATAATTATTTTTTATTAAATTAATTCTTCGTCATTCTTTAAACATAATCGTATCAACAGCGTGTACATTATACTAATTTAAACTAATTTAATAATTTATAAAATAGCTGCATATAAATTGATGTTCACAATCTTTGTTGGGGAATGCGGATAAAGTCATGTTTCGTTCAACAATTTCAACAACATAGATTTAATTCAAATATTTAATTACAATTTTATGACATCATATCTTTAATTATTAAATCTTGACTTATTTAATCTTAACTTGTTATTATTATTAATTTATAATTTTTATATTTATCAAATCAAAACTTTAATTAAACTTTTAACTACATCATATATTTAATAACGAATTTTTTATTTTTTAATAATTATTTTTATTATACGTATAATTTTTTTTCTTAAATTAATATTTTACTTACTCTATTTATTACATCAAATCTTAAATTATTATACTTTATTTATTATATTTTCATTTTAATCTTTAATTATTAAATATTAAATTGTTATTTTTATTACATCAATACGTATTAATTTTATTATATGTTAAAATATTTTTTTATTAAATTAAATGTTTATTTATTATTCTTATTAAATCAAATGTTCAATTAAACAATTTTCTACTTATTACTTTTATTAAATAAAACCTTCATTTAAATATTTTAGATAAACATTATTCATAATATTTATTTAAATAAATGAATTTCTGAAGGTTAAAACTTACCAACTAATAAAATATTCTTATATTTTGTTAATCTATCCTACAAAAATAATAATTACAAACTAATTGTAAACATCATGTAACCTAATGTTTAAAATCAACATAACATAGTGCAAAACTAATTATATTTATCAACTATAACAAATAATTAATTTTAATAAATTTGTATCTTACAAATTATATTTACCAACTACATTATACACTTAATTTGAATAAGGTTCCTATAAATTAAATTTCTTTAAATGTATTAAATGAATCATTTTAACAAAAAAAAACTCTTAATATGTCATGTGTCCTCTGACTAAGTTATGATAAGCTAATCTTAAATATTCTTAAATTTGTGTATATTTTAAATGTCCAATTTAAACAATATTTGACAAGCCAAAACTACATAAATAAAAAATATAATAAAAATTAAAAATATAAATTACCAATATGTAGAAAAGTATACACAAAAATAAAAACTAACCTGAAGATGCCAACGTTCAACAGATCCAAAATAACTACAAATTTTTTTTTACAAATATACACAAATATAAATTATCAATTTATAAAAATATACAAAAAATCAAAATAAATTAAATATAAATTACCAATTTATCAAAAATAGACAACAAAATAAAAATAAAAACTAACCTAAAACAACTAACAATTACATATAATTAATTTTAATAAATTTCTATCTTTCAAATTATATTTATGAACTATATTATACACTTAATTTGAATAAGGTTCCTATAAATTAAATTTCTTTAAATATATTAAATGAAGCATTTTAACAAAAAAAAAACTCTTAATATGTCATGTGTCCTCTAACTAAGTTATTATAAGCTAATCTTAAATATTCTT
>PYAF01001705.1:557261-570799 GCA_007407185.1 Glycine tomentella | reverse complement strand
GTATATGTTGAAATAATAATTAAATATTATCATAATACAATGGTAAAAATAAAATAGTGTATTAATATAAAAAAAATGAGTAGGTGGAATGAGTGAAAAAAATAACAAATTTATGTTTTATTTTAAAAGGGTAATAAAAAATTAATTAATATTTTAAAGATAAAAAAGAAATAAACTTTAAAAAGATAGAAACTAGCATTTCAAAAAATAATACTTTAAATAAGGTTTCAAAAGATACTAAAAGTTATTAAAAAAAATTGTTTATTGAATAGTGAAACAAATTTTTTAACTAGTAAAAAGAAACAAAAATTAACTAAAATGATTTGTCAAACAAAAATTTTGTGTCCCAATTTTCCAAAATAAGTGATTTTAATACCACCCTCCAAATTAAGATGTTGAGACATTCATCGTTAATTTTTTAATGTTGACTTTCACATAACACACTGACTTGGCACGGTAAAAAAATTGTTTTAATTTTCTTATATATCATTTTTCTATTTAAATTTTTTTCTTAAACAAAAAATCCTAATCACCTTAAAATAAACAAATAATATAGTGTTGCATCGCTAAAATTGTGCCATGTAAGAGTCAATGTTAAAGAATTAACAGTCAAAGTCATAATTTCAAGGGTGAGACTAAAATCATTGGTTTTGCAAATGTAAGACTTATTATCTATATTTTATAATGAAGACAACAAAATTACTAATTTCAAAAAATAATAAAACCAAAATTATATTTTAGACTAATATTAAAAGTCATAAACATTTTGTTGAGACCAAAAATGGTATGGTGTATGTTGTTTGCAGATGATATTGTGTTTATTAATGAAACTAAAGATAGTGTTAATAGGAAACTTGAATTGTGGAGAAATACTTGGGAGTCTAAAGGATTCATGATAAGACAGAGCAAGATTGAGTATATGAAGTGTGAGTTTTCGTTGGTAAGAGATAGTGATCAAGATCCTATGCATCTCCTTGGTCAATAGATACCCAAAAAAGATGTTTTTAGATACCTGGGATCAATTTTGCAAAAAGGTGAAGAGATTGATGAGGATGTAAATCATAAAATCAGAGCATGGTGGATGAAATGGTGAAGTGCATCTGGGTTTTTATGTGAACGCAAAATTTCCTTAAGCTAAAAAGAAAATTCTATAGAACAACTGTAATATCTGCAATGTTATATGGAGCTGAATGTTGGCCAGCACATAGATAATATAAACATAAAATAGGGGTAGCAGAAATGAGGATGTTAAGGTGAATGTGTGATTATACAGAGATGAATAAGATAAGAAATGAAAATATTTGATGAAAGATAGCAGCAAAACCGTTAAGTGAAAAGATGAAGGAATATAGATTGAAGTGATTTGAACATGTAATGAGATGACCCCTGGCTGCTCCCATAAGAACAAGAGTCTGTTACCAAGAGGTCAACACAAAGAAAGGTAGAGATAAACTGAAACTTAACTAGGGAAAGATAATTAAATAAGACCTTAATAGAATGAAATATAGATTGGTGGAATGTATGTCTTAGGATGGAATAGAGAAAAACTATAAGTTTGGTGGAGTGTTAGACCCGTTATTATCTCTATGTTCCACACAGTCCCCTTTTAATTATTTTCCTCTTTATTTTCCCCTCTTTTTTCCACCTTCTTTTCTTTTATCTTCTTTTCTTTTGTTTTATTTTCCCTTTTTATTCTTCTCTTTTTTTTTCCCTTCAACTTCCTCGTATCTATTATTGAGTTCATCTACCACCGATCCTAATTAAATTGGGTTAAATATACTGTTGATATTGATGTTGATTAAAAGTCATAGAAAGATCAATTATATTTGACATAATTGTCTTCAATTTTTTTTTGACATAATTACTTCAAATGATCACAATAAAACTTTTTAAAATTAAAAAATCAAATTAAAACAAAAAAATAAATAAAATAAATCAACATTTTTTGGATGTTATAAGAATTCAAATTCAGTCCCTTATTTGATTGTCTTAGACAATAATTGTCATACAGACCAAAAATGTCAGTAAAATAAATTAACATAATTTAGGCATCTCTAGATAAAAGGTGATAAGAAGGTCTAATATAATTGATATATGATATGGGTTTCTTAAGTATATTTATAGGGATTTGATTTTTTATTGTGCGTACTTACGGATGAAGAAGATTTTGTTAGGAAAGACAAAATCTACTTCGATTATCTTTAAGCTTTGAAGATTAATCTCATGACTTTCAGTCGTTGTGAGGATACCTTGTTTCTAGAAGAAAAAAAGGTTATACTTCATTTAATAAATAATCCATCTTAAAAAAACATAATAAATTGTAAGGAAAAAGAGTGCATGGAGAAGTAGATAAAAGAAGTGCCTAGGAAATATCTTCTTGTCATTTCTTAACGGTATAGATAACCTACAAATCCTATTTATTTAGCACTCACTCCCGTAAGTGTTACACCTCCAACACAATTCACAACCAAAGAGTGAATCTCACACCTAAACTTATATTCCATGGAAAACCAAAACCCTTCAACTCCAATCTCAAACCATGAAACAACCCAAACCACTCCAACCACACGTTTCTCATTCAAAGTGATCTTACAGAAAGTGAAAATCAACTTGGTTTTACGTTCAAAATGGGGTGAACTCAACGGTGCCATGGGTGACCTTGGCACCTTCATACCAATAACGCTATCCCTCACACTTTCAAGGGACCTTAACCTTGGCACCACATTGATCTTCACAGGCATCTACAACATCATCACTGGTGCAATTTATGGGGTCCCTATGCCTGTCCAGCCCATGAAATCCATCGCCGCTGAGGCCTTATCGGACTCCGGCTTCGGCGTGGCGGAGATCATGGCCGCCGGTATCTTAAACGGCGTGGTTTTGTTTCTTCTGGGTGTTACAAGGTTGATGCAGCTTGTGTACACGTTGATTCCTTTGTGTGTTGTGAGGGGAATTCAACTAGCACAAGGTTTGTCTTTTGCTTTCACAGCTGTTAAGTATGTGAGGAAAATTCATGACTTGCCAAAGTCTAATAAGGCTTTGGGTGATAGGCATTGGTTTGGGCTTGATGGGTTGGTTTTGGCCATAGTTTGTTTATGTTTTATTGTTATTGTGAGTGGTGCTGGTGAGAAGGATCAATGTGATGGTGAAAGTGAAAGTTTGGGTAAGAGGGTTGAGGAAGCAAGAAACATAAGAAAAAATAGAGTGAGGAGGCTTGTTTTCTCACTACCTTCTGCTTTCATTGTTTTTATGTTGGGTGTTGTTTTGGCCTTTATAAGAAGGCCTAAGGTGGTGCATGAAGTAAAGTTTGGACCTTCCTCTATGGAAGTGGTGAAGTTCTCTAAGCATGCATGGAAGAAAGGTTTTGTGAAGGGCACAATTCCTCAGCTCCCATTGTCAATTCTGAACTCAGTGATAGCTGTTTGCAAGTTGTCAAAGGATTTGTTCCCAGAGAGGGAATTTTCTGCCACTTCACTTTCAGTGAGTGTAGGGTTGATGAATTTGGTTGGTAGTTGGTTTGGTGCAATGCCATGTTGCCATGGTGCTGGTGGACTTGCAGGGCAATACAAATTTGGTGGAAGGAGTGGTGGGTGTGTGGCACTTCTTGGTGTTGCCAAATTGGTGTTGGGTTTGGTGTTGGGAACTTCTTTGGCACACATTTTAAGGCAGTTTCCAGTGGGGATCTTGGGGGTGTTACTACTGTTTGCTGGAATTGAATTGGCCACTTGCTGTAGGGACATTAGTACCAAAGAAGATTCCTTTGTGATGCTTGTTTGCACTGCTTTTTCTCTTGTGGGATCAAGTGCAGCTCTTGGCTTTTTATGTGGAATGGCTGTTTATGTGCTTATTAAGCTAAGGAGTTGGACAATTAATGATAAACCATTTTCTACCATATGGGTGCATAAAAGCTCCGAGCAACTCTGAAGAAATTAAAAATTAAAGGAGCATATATAGTATCGGTATTTTATAGGAAAAGTATTTATGGACACCTATGTGCTATTACATATACACCTGAGAGAGATAAAAGAGAGAAAGACAATGATATTATTATGTGACATGATGAGAGACATAAAATATAAATTATGGGTGTTGGTTAGGTGTTTAAAAATGTAAGTGTTTATGTATTATTATTTGCTTTTTGTTGTTTTTATTATGTTGTTTTTCGGTGTAATTGTAACGACTAAATAAATAAATCAGCATGGATGAGTTTCAAGAACGATGTTATTCTAAAGTATGTTTTTTGTTAGATTTTTTAAAAAATTCTTTTGCTCTGTCATGAAGCTAAATGAGGTTTTGTTAGGGGACTTGATGCAGAATAGTGAATTAGCAGGAACTTGAAGAAGTCACGGGGTTTTTCTCCTTGTCCATGAGTACAAATCATGTATGTAACGCTTAATTACAATTTACTATATAAAAGAAGTTGCTTCAGTTACAGAATCTGTTTCAAGAATTCTTTGTTGGATGGAGAATGGACATTTTATCAATGCCAATGGAAGAATTTATTTGCTTTCATGATAAAAGAAAAAACAACAAAATGAATATAAAATTCCAATTTGAGCTAATATGCGATCACCTTTTCGAATAAAATTGAAGAATGAATTCTCGAATATATAGAATTTGTATTTTGAAAAGGCTTGCAAATTAATTGGCATTAACTTTGGGGCAAGATGCCGTTCCAACTTTTGAAATTGGCACCATAACCATAAGGAATTAACCACTATCAGTAGTGTTATTTTCTTTATCTTTCACCTTTCCACTTGTTTGCTTCCACTTTCAACTCTAAATTATTGTCAAAGCTAACTAAAAGTTTTTTTTCTTCATGTTATTGGTTGTCAGTGATCAAGAGAAGATCAGGGTAAACAATTGTTTTCCACACATCAATTCTCTCACCAAAATAACCCTCTAACGTGTTGAGCTGGTGCTGATGAAGAATAAGAATAGATAAAAATTTCATGATAAGACTAGCAATGGAATATGTTATGAATTGAATGTATAAAATCGTTTTAAAAAATAAGGATGGCTTATCTTCCACTTTAGCTAGATTAATGTAGAGTTCTGTTCATCCACTTTATGTCCAAAGTTGCAAATATAAAATTATTAACAACAAACACTAATTTATATATATATATATATGATCTTTAACAACATATTATTGTTTTATCTAATATTGTTAAAAATCTTTAAAAACATTTAAAAATATCATGAATAAATATTATTAATATGTTTTTGTTACATTTTATCAAATGTTGTATAATAATATACATAATATTTGATAAAATGTTGCAAAAATATATTAATAATATTTATTTATATTTAAAGACATTTTTAAATTTTAATAAAAAAATTAATAATATTTTTAATAAGTGTTAAAGGAAAAAAATATTGCTAAAGATTATAAGATAGTAAAAAAGGGTAAGAATATCCCAAAATGCGTTCAACCTTGTTTCATTAGAATTTAGAAATCAGTAACGATCAATGTACAGTTAGGAATTCTCTACCTAGCGTCAAAGAGATGATAATAAATAGGACTTAGATAACTATAGTACCCGGTTTCATACTAATGATTTAAAAAAATTTCTGTACCTGTACCCAAGTGTGGGTAATAATACTCGTGTGTTTTGTGTGTTTTTGTTTTTGGTATCTAAATGTTCGTACTCTTACTTGTTATCCGCAGTTTAGTTAATTGTGAATAATCGATAAATAGAATATTGATTAAAAAATACAATAGTAACTAAAGTAAAATCTCACTCAAGGATCTTTATAAACATAATAAATATGAAAAATGAGAAAATAAGCAAATAAGAGTATTCAGATCCTCTGCAATTAAAAAATAATTGATGGGAGTGCAGTTTAATTGATTATATCACCACACACTCTTCATTATTAGTTAAACTAAATATTAATAAAAATAAAAATAAAAATTGAGTGGTAAAAAGTTAAACTGCACTCCTTGTTATTTTTAAATTGCAGGGACCCATATCCCAAATAAGAAAGGTGATATTTGTTTTTTAATTAAGAAACACAATCTATTTCTAAGAAAATAAAGATAATGATTTATCTCTCTATAAATAATAAAATATTTTTTTGTCAATTAAAGAATGTGATCGATTTATCTCCTACAAATAAAGAATATGATCTTTATTATTATTATTATTATTATTATTATTATTATTATTATATCTCGATCTTAATAAATAAAGAACATGATTTTGTTGATGGATTAAGGAATGTGATCTATCTCGTATTATTATTTGTTTGAAATAGCTTTTGGTGAGTAATTGCATTTTGACAAACTTATAACTATTTTTTAAAACAACTTGTAATTATGAAATTAGTTAAAAAAATAATATAGTTCAGAATGAAGAATTATTATGAGTTCAATAAAAGTTCAAATAGTTTCTATAAAAGGTTCTTAATTATCAACTCGAGCTTTATTTCAAGAAGATTGTTCAGTGTTCAGGTTTAATTAAAAAAGCTCAGTTGTTAGTTCCTTTTTAAAAGAGTGTTCAAGCTTAATAAGTTGAAAACACTTACATGACTTAGCAATCAAAACCAGTAGATAGTAAAGAAGAAAAGAGAAGAAGATAATGCAGGAAGATTTTTATACTAGTTCTCTCCTGAAATACATGTAACACACTAGAAAGGGGATTTAATAGTGTGTTAGATAAAACTTAAAGCTTTTTGGCAAGATGGAGATTTTAACAAAGCAAGCTTGATCAAAAGTTCAAAATGGATGCTCTACACAAGAGCGTCCAACAACTTAAAACAAATTTTCTCAAGAGATATTTTTAACAACTTGTGTGTGCAATAGTGAAATAGAAACAACTGAAGTAAACAAGTTATAACATAAGCAAGAGAAAAAACATAAGGTTTATATTGGTTTACTCAAACTCTTGAACTACATCCAATTCTCCTTCAAATCTTTGAAAGGTTTCATTAATCACAAACTAATTACAAACAAGTTTTTACTAACACTTTTGACTACAACAAATATTCTTTAGGTTACTTCTGGCTCACCCTTAACCTCCCCCTGAGATTAAGAACACCCAAGTAGTCTTTGATCACTAAGCCACTTTTAGCTTTCCAAACAATAGTTTGAATGAATACAATTTTCAAATCTCTCAAGGAAAGGATATACAAGTAAGCTCAAATACAAACAGATAGCTTTGCTATGCAAAGAATAAACTTTCTAAGTTCTTGTGTTTGAGCGTTCAATACTTTTGATAGTGTTTTAGCACTTGAAAAAATTATTGTAGTCTGTCTTGTGTTGAGCCTTGAAACGCCTTTTATAAACTTCGGTGAAACACAGTCTTCAATTCCTCAGTTAACTCCCAACTATTCTCATGATGTGGCAAGCCCTTCCATTTAAATCAGAGCCTCTTGCCTCCTTGCTTCATTTGTCCTCTACTATATAACTCTTTTTAGTTGCATTTGGAGTTCTCACTGCTCATTTAACATTGTTGGTAATGGTTGAGGAGAGCAAGTAGATTTAACTAACCTCTTAAGCAATGAAATATGGAAAACTGGATGGATTCTACTGCCTTCAGGAAGTTCCAGTTTGTAAGCCACTTCTCCCACTCTTTGAATTACTTTATAAGGTCCATAGAATTTAGGACTCAATTTTTCATTTGGCTTTCTAGACAATGACTTCATTCTATATGGTTGTAATTTCAGAAAAACCCAATCTCCCACCTGAAAACTTACTTCCCTCCTATGCTTGTTAGCATACTTCCTCATCTGGTATTATGATTTCAGTAAATTCTCCCTCAACTCCTGCAACAATTCATCTCTGTCTTGAAAAATAGAATGAACACTTATGCAAATAACCAAGAGGGGGGTGAATTGGTTTTTCCTCAGAGTTTTTAAAATTTAAAACAATTTTGTACACAGCGGAAGACTTTGAAAGAAGGATCGTATCTTAACCAATTAAAATATCAAACTTTTAAGATCAACTTTTATCTCAATCAATCCACTCTTGAGCTTCACACAATCTTGTGATGTTAAACAAAAATAATACTTCAAGAACAATATGAATATGAACAGAAAATTACAAATACACACAAGATATATACTGGTTCACCTCTCAACCCCGGAGGTTACATCCAGTTTTACTTCTAATCAACCTTGATTAGAGTTTCCACTATAACAAAATGATTATATTTATAAGCAAACACAGATCTCTTTTACCCACCCTAGGTAAAATTTAAAATCTAAACCTATAGACTTCTCAAAAGATCTAAGAACCAGAGATCCCTTCTCTGTTCTACCCACTAGATATCTATCTAGTAATGCTTTAAAGATACAAATTGTTATATCAACAACAAACTATTAAAACATACAATTTCAATACAAAACAACAAAGAACTTGATTAAAGAAAGATATCACCTGAACATCCTCAGTGAAATGAATGAGTTTAAATGATCAAACCAGACTGAGAATGAATGCCATGATCTTTCTTGATGATTTCTTTTTCACAAATGATGCTTTAGAAAAAACTAATCATGAAAAGATGACTCAACACATGAGAGTCTTCATGATTCTTGAACCCAATTCAATGAATGTTTCTAAAGAGCCTTGGTGCTTCTAAAATCTCCTGAGAGAGTGTTTACAAGACTTACTTCGTAAAACTAAAAGTCTCTTCTCACTTAATGAGTTGCATCTATTTATAAAAAAAAAAACAGAATTAACTAACTGTAATCGATTATTCCGTAATGGTAATCAATTATTTTAACAAATGTAATCAATTAAAGTTCCAAAATAATCAATTAAAGTGTTCATGTGAAATCTGGAAAAATTCTTAATAACAAATAATCGATTAATCCATATCGTAATCGATTATCACAGGAGATCTGGATTTTGTGATGCACTGAAGTAATCGATTAATCCTCAAATAATCGATTAACACAGGAAGTGTGAAAAAACGTATCAATGCTTATTTAATCGATTACAACAATCTGGTAATCGATTAAACCAGATAAAAATGCTTCTGAGAATTATGCAGATACACAGATAATCGATTAATCCGTCATGTAATCGATTATCACAGAATGACTTAACCAAGTCAGATGAATGTAATCGATTACAAACATTTGGTAATCGATTAAAATGTTCATATCTTTAAATGCAGTTATGTAATCAAGCAATTAATCGATTAAATGAAATCAGTAATCGATTAAAGCAGTGAAAAACACTTTTTATGAAAACATTAAAGCTTTAATGTCATGCCAAATGATTCATGGAATGTGTATGACCTAATCATGAATTAATGAGCTAATGTATGCATGACTTATTCAGTTTATGTGAGGAATGAGGGATTATATCTTTCTTGAACCAAACCTTTTAAACAAAGTACATATGCCATTAAATTGAGTGGGCATGTAAAATCAAAACTTAAAATAAATCTTGACTTGATTCTTCATGATCATGCTCAACTTCTGCATCATATCTAACATGTCTTTGCTTAATTGATTCATTTCTTCCAACTTAGAAGGGGTATCAGCTCCTCTAATCAACAAAGGAGGTTCCTTCCCATACAATGCTTTGAAAGGAGACATTTTGGCAGACATATTATAGTTAGTATTGAACCAGAATTCAGCCCAAGCTAGCTGTGCAGGCCACTACTTAGGTTTGGTTCTAGTCAAGCATCTCAAATAAGCCTCCAAGCACCTATTTACAACCTTTGTTTGCCCATCTGTTTGTGGGTGATAGGCAGTGTTCATCTTCATTGAGTGCCTACCTTCTTAAACAATTCTTTCCAAAAGAGACTCATGAATAATTTGTCCCTATCAGAAACTATAGAAGCAGGAAACTTGTGTAACCTTACTACTTTACTAATGAACAACTCAACCACCTCCTTAGCTGTATAGGGATGACACAATGACAAGAAATGGACATACTTGGTCAACCTATCCACTACCACCAAAATAGTATCCTTCCCTTGAGTGTTTGGTAACCCTCTAATAAAATCCATGGAGATATCAATCCATACCTTAGTAGGAATAGGTAGAGGTTGAACTAACCCAGTTGGAGCTAGCTTTATTTTTTTGACATATTTCACATTCAGCTACATACTCCCTTATAGTTTTCTTCATCCCATGCCAAAATACCGCATGAGCCACTCTTTTAAAGGTTCTAAAGAATCATGAATGCCTACCCATAGGTAATCATGCAATTCCTTTAAAAGCAAAGGAATTCTAGCAGAATTTTTAGGCAACACTAACCTGTTATTGAAATATAGCTTGCCTCCATGAATGGTATAACCAGGTTTCACAGCTGTTCTAGTTAAAATGCCTTGATAAATTTCATATAACTGAGAATCAACTTGCATCTCATCATCCCAATCAACCCACTCTTCCTCTTGCACCAAAGAAACAGCAGAAAAAGAAAATTGTCTGGAGAGTGCATCAGCCACCACTTAACGTATCTGACTTGTGCAGGGCCTATAGAATGCCACTGATCTTCGAATGGAGCGTTCTAGGAGTCCCTGAAAAGATAACGAAAAGATCTACAAGTTTGCTAGAAATAGCCTGAGGCCAATTCTGTCATTTTGAGGGTCATTTTGAGCTTTGAAGTTAGAACCTCTACACTTGTAATTTTGGGCTGCGAATTTGATTTTCATGATTGTAAATAGTAAATAATTAGATTGTTGGGTTTTTTTATGGCCCATTCTATTTTCAGAACTTAGTCACTAATATATTAGTGACTTTAGTGAAACTTGCACAATACACTTTACAATCCAATAAACAAGTTTTATATTTCTTTCTTTAGTTTTTAGAATCAAAAGCTTGTTCTTCATTTTCTCTCAAGTGTTCTTCATTGTTCTTCATCTTCTTCATTTCCATTTTGCTATTCTTCCATTTTTCTGCACTCACTTCATGGGGCTTTCCTTGGTGATCATCATGGAATGCTAAATCATTAATCAATCCAAGGATCTAACTCAAGCAAGAGAAGAATTGGAGTTCTGGTTCGGTATTTCGAATTCTACTTGAATATTCACCTTCTTCTTCAATTTCTATTATGTTTTCATGATTATGAATGCATTTGGGATTGAAAGTGATTTAGGATTATGGATTCATGTCCTAATTTCAAATGATAATCACAAGATTAATTGCATGATATTTCAGTTAAGGTTGTGGTTTCAATTAATGTAGGAGTATAATCGATTGGACTGCTTCTATTGAGATTGAATGAATGTTTATGATAGAATCAATTTATGGGAATGATGATGATTCGAATAGCTTGGGTTGGTGAATTGGATTGATACTTTCTAATCTGTTTTACTTTACTCCTTGATAATCTTGTTAATTTCTGCATTGTTCTTTAATTTTAGTTTGTGTTCTTGCATGTTTTACTTTGCGCATACTAACTGTTCGAAAAAATCCCCCCCTTATTATTATCAATGATTTGAAGCTAGAACCATATTGATCGTGTCTCTGAGTCGACCTAGGTTAGCTTTGTGCTACAGAATTAGCTTAGTAAAATTGTTTTTGATGCGTCTCGACAAAGCAATATCACCAGTCAATCATTAGATTTTCACAACTTGTCAGTGATGCGTAAAATAAGGTTGCTTAAAGGCAAGTGAATCCTATGCAGTAGTATCACGAACTTAAAAGTCCAAATATCGTATCCTAAAGACTAGTTGTGTTTCTCAAATAATCTAAATTGCATGAACTAAAAAATTTTGAATTTCTATCTTGAGTTTGTGGATTGATTGTGATTGCGTTCAAGAAAATAAAAATTAAACGAGTAACATTTTTAAGAAAGAGATGTGTAAGAATATAGATGACCCGTGGGGGAGTCTTTTTAGTCTTGATCGATTGTGTAGGTATAGCAATTTATAACTTCCACAAGTCACTATTTTAGATGAATTAGAAGTAAAGCTTTGAATATTCTTACAATTTTTTTCACGTGAGAAATTGTATGCAAATTATGTGCATGATTATAGAAAGAAAAGTGATAGAATATCATAATTTTCTTCAAATAAAATGTAAAATTATTTAAGCCTTGAACTTTAAATATGGAAGATGCCTTGTTATTCTAATGATATATATATATATATATATATGTTCTAGTGCAATTAGGGAATTGAATTATAAGTGTTTCAAAAGTTTTGCTTTAGCAGAATCAGACTAGCAGGGTTTCAAAAGTAGAAACTTTGGTCAATCTACCACTTCTGGGTAAAATTAATGGCAGAATGCCAGGCGCAGAAAAGTATTTGCCGATATGCCACGGTGCATATCTCGCTAGTAAGAGAGGCGAAGTACGTTGCTGATTTGGCGTGCGATAATTGGCTGCATGGGGGGGTTGCTGACACCTACGCAATCCGCTGGAGCAAGCCGCGAAATCAGTACGTCAGAGGGCAACTCACTGCAGAGGTATACCGCTATGTCAGGCCGCGTATTAGGTTGCATCTTAGCTACGCATGATAGCGAAATAGGGTATGTACAGTGGGCCAAAATTTACACTTTTCGGGACCACTATTTAAAGGCAGTGTTCCCTCTCCAACCCTCACACACTCCCTCCTCTCAAGTTTCTCTCATCCCCACTGCCCCACACTGTCTCCCATTGCCTCCCAGTGCCTCCGTGAGTTAATTTTTTTTTTCTTTCTTCTGCTTATGTTTATTTTTTGCTTCTTTGATATAGTTTTTTAGTTGTTAAATATTGTTTATCTTGGAGATTAAATGTATTAGGTTACAGAATATTTTTAATATTTATTAATAGTTGTTTAGTTAAAATATATATTTTTTTCTTCTGCTTATGTTTTTTTTTTTGCTTCTATTATTTTGTTTATATAGTTTTGGTTGTTAAATATTATTTATGTTGGAGATTTAATTCATTAGGTTCAAAAATATTTAATATTAATTAGAAGTTGTTTAGTTAAAATATATATGAAATATTAGAGTGATTTTTTGTTATTCTAAAAAAAGTTAATACGTATGTTTGACTAGAAGAAACAAAATTATAAAAGGAAGAAAAAATATAAAATTTGAATAGAAAAAATAAATGACAGTAAGAAAAAATTTAAATATTTAAATCTATAAAAATAATTTTTCCTTTTATTTTTTGTATTCAAATAAATAAAAGATAAGAATTAATTAATTAATTATATTTGACTTTTTTTTGTCACTCTCTCTTTTATGAAACCAACTTTTAAATAACACTACATAGTTTTATTTACCCCTCCATCAATAAGGAAATATTTTAAAAAATGAAGATTTTTTTATATGCATTAATGATAAACATAATACATATGATTAAAATATTGTTGATATCAAAAATTTTGTTGGATTAGAAAAGGGTTATTGAAACAAATAAAAAATTTAGTTATGAAATAGATAGGATATTTAATGTTTATTATATTTTTTATTTATGTAGTTTTGGCTTGTCAAATATTATTTAAATTGGAAATTTAAAATATACACAAATTTAAGAATATTTAAGATTAGCTTATAATAACTTAGTTAGAGGACACATGAAATATTAAGAGTTTTTTTTTTGTTAAAATGCTTCATTTAATATATTTAAAGAAATTTAATTT
>PYAF01001705.1:529537-551325 GCA_007407185.1 Glycine tomentella | reverse complement strand
AGGGCTGATATTCTTTTGTATCACCACGGGATGTGTGGTGTGGACTCTGATGTATATATGTACAGAACTATGATATGATATGAGATGTGACTTTTCCTTGAGTACAAATGTGTACACTTGATTATCTGCCTGTATGCTTAAATTATCTGTCTTTATGATGTTTGATATAAGAAACTGGATCAGCAGGGGCATGTTATATAATTTGTGTGTGTTAGCTGATGAATTTGTTATTCCATACATAATGTATCAAGAAAAGTGATTCTGTGCTTCCGCTAAGTTTTATAAACTGTGTTTTATGCGCTAATATGATATTATTAATGATAACACGTCGGAGGCCTACGGGTGTTACACTTCATCTCCAAGTCTCTCCGCCTACAGTACAAAGCTAGGTCCAACCTAGATTTCTCATTGTCTTTTGTCTTGCCACTGACATTCATGACAGTGTTGAATATGCTGTAAAAAAAAAAAAAAATTCAATGTGCATAACATCAACATTGTGTCACAACAAATTATCTTTCCAATATGGAAGATCCCAAAAGATGCTTCTTTTAGTCCAATGATGTCACTCCCCATATCCAGCTACTGTTGGTGGAGGTAAACCTGTGTCAGTCACTTTTGGTACATCCCTAACCCTCTGCCAAACTTGTCTAGGTGTCAACAGACGTGGTGGGTCTTCTGTTTCCGTTTCCCCTTTCTTGAAGGCATTTTTGTTTCTTCTAAATGCATGATCAGGTGGTAAGAACCTACGATGACAGTCAAACCAAGAAGTTTTCCCCCTATTTGCCAACTGGAAGGCCTTTGTGTCCTTCATGCAATACGGACATGCCAATCTACCATGTGTCCCCCAACCAGACAGCATGCCGTATGCAGGAAAATCATTAATCGTCCACATCAAAGCTGCCTTCATCATGAAATTTTTACTTCTTGAAACATCATAAGTCACAACACCATCCCACAATGTTTTCAAATCATCAATCAAAGGTTGTAAATAAACATCAATCCCAACTGTTGGATTACATGGCCCTGGTACCAAACAAGTCAAAAACATATAAGGTTTAGTCATACACAGTTCGGGTGGAAGATTATACGGGCAAACAATGATCGGCCAACAGGAATACGATGTAGCTGATGCTTGAATATATGGGTTAAATCCATTTGTGCATAAACCAAGTCGAACATTGCGAGGATCACTAGCAAAGTCTCCATGTACCCGATCAAAGTGCTTCCACGCTTCACCATCAGAGGGATGACGTAAAGTCCCGAACTATTTCTATTGTCATGGTGCCATGTCATATGCCTAGCAGTTTGCTTGGATGCAAACATTCTCTGCAACCTTGGTATTATAGGCAAGTAGAACATCGCCTTTACTGGAATTGATTTGTTATTATTTGATCCCAGACTATTAACACGATATCTAGGCTTGTTACAAAATTTGCATTCAGTTAATGCCCCCATCATCTTTATAATATAACATGCAACCATCGACACAATAATCAATCCTCGTACAAGGGGTGATTCGCATCCAACAATAAATTGTAAAATCTTTGTGTATCTTCATTCGGAGGCTCTTCCATGTTATTTGAGTTTGGAAGCTCAAATGTCTCTACCTGTCTGAGAGCATCGCACACCATGTCTTGCATAAACACAAAATCTTCAACTTCACCCACATTTGATGTGGAATTTGATGCATCAATGTTACCATGCTCGTCATTCAAACGAGCATGTGACATGTCTTCACTATGATCAGTCCAAACCCAATAATTAGGCCTGAACCCATATTTGAATAAATGAACTTTGACAACTCTATCCTCCAAAATCCTAGTACTATCACATTTAACACAAGGACATCTGATCCCCCCATCATTGTGGTAACATTGCTGTTGGCTAGCTTTGTTCACAAACTCATCAACCCCCCTGACAAAAGACTCTTTCAGACCATTTCTACGACTATAACATCTATCGTACATCCAAAGTCGATTGGAAGGAATATAGTTCATGTTCTGTATATTATCACAAAAAATAGGAACATTCATAAATCACATAAATGATACACTTTGTCTTCCTAATGGTGATCATGTTATATGAAAGCTTACACTATAGTTAAATCATTTAAGTTGTTTAAGACAATAATGGGTGTGTGGTTTTCAATATACTACTGATTTGTTCATGATAGTGTAGAAAATATAATATTGCACCTAGCACAGAACAACAGTCAGTATGGCAAACATCATATGTCAATATGCTGAGCCAGTTATTGTCTTAAATAGACATTTGAACTTGCTTCTTGTCATGTTGTGATAGGTGTTAATTGTCTCATAATAAATCATATTGCAACAGACTAATGTACCTGCGGCTGAAATTAATGGAAATAGGTTGATGATCCGACACACGTATGAAATGTTGTTTCCTCTGCTCGAAAACTATGGCATGATTTCAAAGAACCCATGATCAGTCGAATGTATAAACTTCTCTCAAAATGATGTTGCTTTTCGAGTGAAACATGCCATATTCTCACAATGGCTACCCAACTTATAGACTATATAAGAACTAAAAAACATTAAGCAAGCATACCATGCACACATTCAAATCATTTAAGTTGTGTGGTTTATCACAATTGTCAGCCTCTAATTGGTACATCTTAATATGCTCAGCCACATATTGTCTTAGAAAGCTATGTGTCAACAAGGATTGATGTTAATGTGCAGGTCACTAATTTCTGAATATGCTCTCCTGTTTCTTCCTTGTAAAACTGCAACAAATAAATCAAATGATGCTTATTTAAAAATGTTACATTACATGATAAAATATATTAGGCAGGTAACAAGCCCCATCCCCCTTTTGAAATGCAGACTCAATCTAAATGACCAACAGCATTGACTTGGCTTTTGACATTACATAACACAAGGAAAATAACTTAAACTCATTTGCCACTTTACATTACATGGACACCTCAACAACATCACTATATCAAATCATTTGCCACTATACATTTATTTCCATGTTTACTTATTCTTAATCACTCTGTCTCTTCCTTTTTTGAAAGCTTTAGCCACATAAACTAACCACACTATAAGACAATAATGGTCGACAGACATAAAAATCAGCATGGCATTATATGAGAAAGCTCTTCCATGTTGACACTTATGACAAATTGGTATTTTCCTAGCCAAGAGCTAACCTCACTCCCACTCCCCAAAACCCTATCTGTACAACTTTCAAATGACCCCTCTCTTGACCCCTGAATCTCACATACCCCCAAACTGGCCAAAAGCTGTAGCACTCTCAGCAGAAGTTTGGCTATCCACAATAGGTTTTGATGTTTTTTTTTCTGGTTTAAATTGAAGAAAACACTAACTTAAAACATATGTTAACTATCAACTAAATCAAACATACCTTCTTCAAATGTATATGACAGCTTACAAACACTCTGTTGTCAATATGAAAAGCAACCTCCAAGCCTCTCCAGCAGTGCTCAACAGCTTCACATGGACAAGGGTTCTTCACAAATGTTTCAGATTTGGGTTAAAGTGGGTAAGGGTTTGAGAAAATAGAGGGAAAGGGTGGATTTGCTAACAAATGACCTCTCTCTCATGTAACTTCCGTTTTTTAAGACTTACATGAATGGCAACTCAGTTTTTCGCAACTTAAGAGCCTAAAATTTCAAAATTTAGGGTACCGCGCGATCCGCGTGACAATTCACGCTAACAGCGCCACTCATTAAAGGTGCCACGCTAATAGCATGAATATCGATGCCATCAGCGCGAACAATTCGAATCCTCATCCCCTTCAGAAACCATTCACGCGGGTCGTGGCACGGTTCACGCTATCAGCGTGAATGATTCGAGACATCAGCTTTTCTGTTTCTATCCACGCGAACCATGCCAATGTCATGATTTTAGCAGGCCACGCGGTTAGCGTCTTATTTGACGCCACCAGTGTGAAGCATTCGAATCCTCAGCCATTTTTGTTACTACCCACGCGAACCGCGCCGTTTATCATGTTGTCGACGTCATATGTTTGAGGCAAATGGCCTGATCTCAGCATTCCAAGAGGTTAGCATCATCGTTGACGCTGTCAGCGTGAATTAGTCGAATCTGTAGCCCTTGCTGGAACTAGTAGCGACAAAAGTGACGCTACTAGCGTTAAATGGTTGAGGCAAATGGCCTGATTGGAGTAAACCACGCAGATGGCGTCATATTTCACGCTATCAGCGTGAAGCATGTGAAACCTCAGCCTTTTCTTTTCTATCCACGTGAACCGCGCCGTTACTGAAGCTACTCGCGTCAGTTGGTCGAGGCATTTGTTCTGATTATACAATGTGACGCTAGTGGCGTGATATACGACGCGATTAGCGCGAATATGTCAATTCCCCATATCAGTCACTAATAACCCATGCGGATCGCGCCATATTCGGCGTCGATCCGCGAGCTTCGCAGAACAGTTTTTTAAATGTAATTGAAATTCGAATCAAAACGCATACCATAGACGTTACCAAAACCGCTCTGACTGTACCCATTTCCTTTAATCACCACCATAACCATCCCTAATAATCTGCAAACCTTGGTTCACTATACATATCATCCACATTGACTTCTAATCACTGCACCCTCTAAGATAAGCAAGGGAAACAAAGAGTTCCGTGCTCGGCAACCGTTCAGAAAAGGCTTGAAGTTCGAATCACCTTCAATGGCAGGCGACAAGGTAAGCTTCCTTCATTGTTACCCTATATTGCATTCACCTTCAATGGCACCGCTGTGTGGATTTTGGTCTGTTTGGTAAGGTGTGACAGAAGAAACCAAACAGCATATGGTAGGAAATATTAGGGGATATTATGTTTAGTTGTTTACAATATAGGGAATATGGAACAAGGGGAGAGAGGGAGAGGAGAGGGATAAAAGAACAATCAACCAACATTTTCATGCATATGTAGTATTGTTTTATGATTCAATAAATCTGATCATACCCTGTTTCGATTAAAAGGACTATATTCCTTTTAAATTTTGTTATTTACACAAATGAGGTTTGCGAAAAAAAATATATCATGCAATAAGCATTGGTCTGGAATAATTATATTTGTTAATATAATTTTAAAATTGGTGTTAAAAGAAGTAGGGAAATATTTAAAATCATTAAATGTTTGTGATCGAGGTCGTACTCAATCAAATTATTACAGTTTTAAATGTAGTACTAGGAAGTGACTCCTAGGTCGTCTCTCAAGGATCTCAATTGTCTGTGTTAGGGATTGAAAACGCGTATTGGGGGGGTTTTTGGTAGAATGCGAAAATCTAATTCAAAACAGAAATTAACAACTAATTGCAGTGATTAAAAACGAGTCAGACCCTTAGAACAGATTGCGCCTCTAATATCCTTGGTTCACGAAAGATAATCTGTTCTACTTAATCCTTATCAGTCCAGATTAGTCAACTAAGCGCCTTGTTAGACCTCCAACCACAAAGTAACACATCTTATTTTGCAAAATGTAAAGTTATTTATATCTTCCTTTTTATTCACACACACCTTTTAAAAGTCTATAAGTCTGCTAACATCAGTCCAATTATGATCTTACCCAATTAATATCACCATAGACAGGGAAATTACAAATAAAAATACTTGCGATTACAAGGTATATTTTTTCCTTTGCCCAATTTATAATTTCAGTTGTGTTGTACTCATTTTGCTCGAGTTGCTCAGAGCAACATGAAATACTGCCAAATCTGAGATTTGAAGATGAAGCAAACGTGAACCTCGTCAGGGCAAGTTCTCAGGATTAAGCAAACTGAGATTACTGAATCAATCAAAATCAGAATCATTAAGCATGACCCTAATTCGAAAAATACAGAACAGAAACCCCAACAAGGAAGAACCAAGCAGAAACGAAATTCAAAAACAGAGAACCTTCATTAAAGGATTGCAATCTGTCCTAGGATCCAACCCTAGGATTTAGCCTTCCATTAATTCGAAATTAACAACAGAAACGAAACTGAACATTAAACGAATTCAAAAGCAAAAACGAAATTAAATAGAACAAAAACAAAAACCTAAAACGAAATAGCAGAAACTGAAAGCAGAAAGCGAAAACGAAATTTGAAGATGAAGCAGACAGAAACGAAAATAAACACTGAATTGAAACGCAAAAATGTATTCTGGAAACAGAAAACGAAAAATGCTAAAACCCTAAACGAAAACAGAACGAAAATTGTATTGTTGGCTGGCTGGTGCTCTGCATGGGCACAGTATTCGAAATATATAGAGTGACTGACCTAAACGAAAATTGGGCTTTTCCTAACAGTTTTGGCCCAAAACGAAAATAAAAAAAATAAAACGAAAATAAAATGCTCTGAAAATAATGCTGACGCGGCATCCCAATCTTCAAGTCCATGAATTAATTCCAAGCTCAATTAATTATTAAACTGCCCTGAAAAATCAAATTGGAATAATTAAACTTAAAATAATCCAAATTAATTAAAATCTGAATTATCGGTCCAATTAAATCCTATATGAGAAATAGTGCAAATGTGAACGATTAAACACAATTCAGAGATTAAAATGAGTACAGAAAGATAAGTAAATAGTGATAAATAGTGACTCATCAGTTTGTTATATAAAAATATAAATTTATGAAAACAATTTTAAGTAATAAAAAACAGAGAGTTACACAGAACGTGTTTACTAAGCTAAACATAATATCTACTATAAAAATAGTTTATACTTTAATGGCATGTATGTAGACCCATTAAAGAAAAACAAATAAAATAAACTTAACCAAGTTCAAAATTTGGAAATAAACAACAACAAACAATTTAGATATTACATAATTTAAATATTTATTGATCTTTTTTATTTTCATTTGGTTTAACTTAAACATGCAACTAACATTTGTTAGCTTGTTAATATTTTTTAAAACTCAATATTAAGTACAAAACTTTATTTTAGAGGCTATGTCTAATAATATATTCTACAATTTAAAAACAAATCATACTATGAATAATTTGGAATCAGTTTATACAAATCATAAGAAAATAATTTTACAATTTAAAATTTAATTTTAATATTTTATGTGAACTACTAAAAATAACAACACAAGTTAAGTCACATAGCGGATGGTATGATCACGGATTTTGTTTTCAAAATCATCATTTACATCATTTTAAATACCTCGATTTGTCTAAAAATAAATGTGATTACATTACAATGCAAAACCAATTACTTTTTAAATTATTTTATGACACTCCTACATTGATTTATAGTAGGGTTTATTAAACTTATGGATCAAATTGTGCCTCTAAATCTCCTTCTTTTGTGAAATTTATATTTAAATTATTAATATTTAATAATTATTTAATAAACAACAGCATTATGTTACTTCAAGTAATTACAGACACTAAAAATAGAGTTGTTAAATATTTATCCTCTGACTCACATTCTTTTATGATCGAATTGGGCAGATGATCATTCCTTTTACTTATTACATACTAGTGTTATTGTGAATAAATAAATGTTCAATAAATTTAGTTACGATAATATTATACGTTTTTTTACATCTTACAAGTAATAAATCAAATGATAAAAATAATAAATGTGCAAAATATACAACATTTTCATGCAAAGTATAGAATTTTTAAATGTACACAAAAATTTAAATACAATATAAATTGTTTCGACGAACAATTTTTGCGAAAATATCATTCCGAAAATATTTTCAACATAATACTCTCCCACCCATGACCAAATTTCCCTCATTGACGAAAATATTTCACACATAATATTTGCCATCGGAAATTTCCGACAGATAATTCCATCGATAATTTCCGACGGACATATCCGTCGGAAATTACCCACGGAAATATCCGTCGGAAACGCCAAATTCCGTCAGTAATTTCCAACAGAAATATCCGTGGGAAAATTGAAATATTTTCCACGGAATAATTACCGACGGCCATTTCTGTCGGTAATATAAATATTTCCGACGGAAAATAATCCGTCGGAAAAATCTGTCGGAAACGCTGAAATTTTCGACGGATTTTTGTCAGTCGGAAATAGCCTTTTCTTTTGTAGTGAATATCTGCTCAATTAAAAAATAATTAAATATCTTCTTTGATTTTAACATAGTTATATTTAATATAATACTAAATATTTTAAAATTTAATTTCATTAATGTACATATATATTATTTATATAAATAGTGAGGAGGATCAACTTATTTCATGAGTAAGTGAAAGGAATTACTCCTCATATTGACCGTTTATTTTGTTTTAATCCGATGATTCACAACAATTAATTTAAAAACATGAGTCACATGATTCATTCGTACTTCTCTTTCCCTTTTCTTTTAAAAACATATGTTCGTGCTCGTTGTTGTTCTGCAAGATAAACATAGTTCCTATGTTCGTGCTCAATGTAATAAAAGTAAAATAACATGTATTTGTATTAACAAAGCATGTACTGTAAATAAACATATTATAATTTCAAAGTAAAACACTTCAAAGAAGTCCCTCGTCATGAAATAAACATAGTTTTTCTTTCTAAATGACGGTAAATTTCTTGAAATAAATACGTAACTATTCGATTATTCATCACATGTCCAAAACATATGATAAAAGAAAATAAAAATAAAATAGTTCACTATAGTAAAGTTGATAATAAAGTATTGATGAAATAAGTTAAATGAATTAAAATTATTTTATTGCAATTATATTGACAATAACATAATGTATAATTAATATAGGAAGTTACATGCAGGAATATTTGACAAACTATATTTTAAAGTTTAACAAAATGAAAAGCTTTGTTGGAGTATGTTTAATAACAAACATGTTTCAAATTTGAATCTTATGTTACATTTCCCTATCAATTTAAAATCACAAATCAATATTGAAGGTCCCATAAATAAAGAAATATTATGCTAATAAATATTAAAAATAGATGATAAATAAATTGTAGAAAATAATATATTTGGATTAACCAATTACATTATTAAAAATTTGGAAACATTCATACCTGACGTATTTAATTTATTTCTTTAAATATAAACCCATGATAATTAATCACCCACAATTTCATAACAATCTATTAAATTTTATTAAAGATTATTATTTAATTACAATAAAATTATTTTCAGAGCTGTTTTAATTCTAATTATATCTATATTTAATAATAACAATAATTTAGAAATTATTTTTTTAGAAATTTTATTAGAAAGATATGAGAATATTTCTATTATTAATTACTAATAAACAAAAATTTAGGTAAATTTCATTGATATATCTTTATTAACAATTTTTTTTGTCAATTATATTTTTTGAATATTTTTATTATTATAATAATTTTATTTTATTATTATATTATAAGGATATAATAGAATATGTTTATTTAAACATATATTATACACTAATATCATATCAAATTTTGTTTCTAATGTCGAAATATTTTCCATCAACATAGTTGAAAAATTAGATAAGAAATATATGATAGAATATAATCTATCTGAATAAACTAATTATATTATTAAAATATGGAAACATTCACAACTAATGTATTTAATTTTTTTAAAATAGAAAACCATAATATGGTTAAGTAATTATCCACAATTTCATAACATTCTATTAAATTTTATTAAATATTATTATTTAATTCTATGATAAAATTATTTTGAGAGTTGTTATAATTCTAATTATACATGTGTTTAATAATGAATCAAAATAATAATTATAATTTGGAAATTATTTTTTAGCAATTTTAATTAGAAAAATATGAAATATTTTTATTAGTAACAGTAATAAACAAAAGTTTAGGTAAATTTTTGTTCAAAATATTTTTTTTGGTCATTTTTTATTAATGTAATACTTTATTTTATTATTATAATATAAGGATACAATATAATATATTTATTTAAATGTATATCATACATTAATATCATGTCAAACTATGATTTTGATGTCCAAATCTTTTTCATTAATATAGTTGAACTTTATCCAGACACCATCAACCAAATTATAATACTTTAGAAGATTTTTCAAGCCATATATAAAATAACTTGATAAATTATAAATGAAAAAAATTGTTACCATCCTTCTCATTCTGTTCTGTTCTGGAATAACAGAAAGAGGTGTCCGACGAGTGTCGCCGGAGATGTTAATATGGAATCGGACTCTTCCCTGCTGGTCTATGATAGTGAAACCAGCGACTGAAGAGAAAATCCCACAGACACAGGAGCAATGGAGGTGCTGTGTGTGCCGTGCGAATAGAAGGGAGAGTAAGGATTATCTGTGTGTACCTTTCACCACCGGGTGTGCTGATTTTATAGGTCCGTTCCTGGGCTTGAGACGCAGAGTACTTAGGGTCCAGTATCTTTCCTCATAATGGTGAGGCCGAGAATGAGGGGGAATGGCCGTTGTGCTTTAATGCTTCCGCTGATCACTCTACTGCAGTTAATGGCGGATCCTGGTTGATTAGGCTGATTATGGAAAGGATGCGAATATGGCATATTCGTGTCCGTAACAGATGCCCCTCAGCCCGGTTATCGAGTATTCTGGATGGCCGGGATGCGAAGAAGGCTAATCGGCTTTCTCCTCGTTCGCTCGTGACTCGTTTGAGCCATGGTCGACCCTGTGAAGAGCCGTCCTCGCGTGAAGTGTTATGCGACCGTGAGTTCGACGTTGAGCTGGCCTTATTCGTGTAAATCGGCTTTACACGGAAAACTTGAGCCGAGGTTACCATCTTTCCTGTGCTTATCGGTCGATTTGAGCGGGCGATTTGAATTCTGGCATCGGGTGACCCCTTTGTCTCTTTAGATTCAATGTCGACAGCTGGTTTTGAGCAACGAAGCATCCTTTAATCCGGAGATGCCACGTGTCTCCTGTCGCTTCATACTTTAATCATTACTTTTTGTGCAGTTATGATGTAACCGCTGCTCCACGTCTTTCAATGCCCCTCAGTTATTACCCATGTCGTTTTGAATTTCGACGGTTACTATTCTCTTGAGACACTATTTCTGCAACTTGCTTCATTCTTCAGGCGCTTCTCCTGTTCGCGGCTATTTTTATTGGAGTTCTTCAGTGTCTGCGCTCCTGCCTGTTACTGCCATTATCACTTCTTTCTTCTTCTTCGTTCCCTTCCTTGCCAGGTATTTCCCTTTTCCTTCTTGTGTTCGTTGTCATTTGCTGTTTTCCTTCTTGTCTCCCCAACATTATCTGTCTTGGTAGTGTGTTTGGATTCTTGCTAGTTCCCTTCTTTTTGCGATTCTCACCTTTATCCTGAGACCTTTCCTTTATCGCAACTTTTTCTCTATTCCCTTGGTATTCCTTCGCAACCTCTGTTATGGGTTACACTCCTGAAGAGGAAGCAGAAATCCGTAGGTCCTATCCTCCTCGCACGGCATTTTGGCTTTTTGGTCTTCCTCTTCCTGATGAGGAGAAGAGGAAATCTCTGCTTCGGGTACCCTCGGCCGCTAGTGCCCCTAATGCTCCTAGTGCCCCTAGGGCTTCTAGTGCCCCTAGACCCCCTGTTACTAGTGCCTCTAGCCGCTTTCCTCAAGGGTCCTTAGGGTCTTCATCGCGTCATAGGCCTATTCTACCTTCGCCAAGGGTTGGGGTGGCCCCTAAATCTTCTGTTTCTGCCCCTGTTGCTCCTAGGGCCACTTTGGGATTACCTTCAGAATTTGAAATTCGCTATGAGCCTTGTTCAACGTGTGTGGACGAATTCCTATATTTGGCTAGCAAGGATCTGGACATGCAGGCCGACGATCTTCTTGATAAGTGTCGTCATAACCCTGTTAGGGTCCCTCAACCCATCCATGTGCCGCCCTCCTCTTTAGATGTTAACGTGCCGACGGCCATACCAATTCAGACTTCGCCAGCCTCTTCACCCTTGCTGGTTTATCCCCCAGGTATATTCACTGATTACTTTATTTTCTTGTCGTAGGTAACCATGGATTCTCATGTGGGTGGTGTTAGTGATTCGACGGTCGGGTCTCGTCCTGCAGTTTCCGCTTGGTCCGATAAATATCCTTGGGTTGCCCATGAGGTTCTGGAAAATACGTCGATCTTGACTACTGATGACCTTGCTCGGCTGCCCCTCGAGTCCTCCGGCGAATTCCAAATCTGCCCATTTAGTTCGGGCGTTCCTGTTTGTGTCGCCCCGGAAGGCGATGGCCCTTCCTTCTTCCTGTTCTATAGTGAGGTGGTTACTAGGGTAGGGATCCGACTCCCTTTAACCGATTTTCAAATGCAGGTGTTAAACTATCTGCATGTCTCCCCTACCCAACTTCATCCCAACAGCTGGGCCTTCATACTCGCCTTCGAGACACTTTGTCAAAAACTTGGGGTCTCCTGTACCTGCCCCCTATTCTTCTACTTCTTTTCCGTTCAAGCCAGTCGCTCGAGTAAGGAGGCTGCTGATCGGAAAGGATGGATTTCTTTCCGTGGCCGAAACGACAATGGTTCCGACCGCCGGCTTTTTTCCTTGTTTTCCGACTCTTTCAAACGTTTTAAAAATAAATTCTTTAAAGTCATTACCAATCCTGGGCGACGCTCCTTCTTCTTGGATGAATCTTCCGACCCCAGGTTCCCCCTATACTGGTCGTCCCTTCACTATGATTCTCCTCCCATCTCCTACTGAACCGACAGAGCCCGGTTGTCGGAATCTGAACTTGTTTCGGTGGCTCAAATATTGTCGTGTAAAAGTTCTGGGGACTTAGCACCAATATCTTATTATATCCAGAGTGGTTAGTTCGGATTCTTTTATCAGCTGCTTTTACCTTCCTGTTCGATTTTTCTAATGGGTGTGGTTATTTTGCAGCTATCGAGATGAGCTCTACCGGCCTCCCTAGTCATCTGGCGGCTATGAAATCTCGGAAGAAATGCCGACTGGCTGACGGCAAGAGCAAAGACTCGGCCTCTGATCCTGCTTCGATTTAGACTTCTGCCAGGTTGGCCTCTATCCCCGAGGATCCGACATCGGTTACTGCTCCGACCCCTCTAGCTTCCCCCCCGCCCGCCACCGTCGTGATTACTGACAGACCGATGGGGGAGGTTTCCGCAGCTCTCGTTACCACGGGTGCTTCCGCCCCTGCCACCGGGGTCGTTCAAGGGGATGCTCCGTCCTCTCCCGCCGCCGATCATGCTGAGGCCTCGGGGCCCCTTACTTCGCCGACTGCCCCTGTTTCTACTGCGGTCGAATCGTCTGAAGGCCGTATTCAGCTGTCTCCTCGCACCCTCTGGAACCGGGATATGACCATGGATCTTTTTGAAGTCATCCGGGCGCCCAAGAGGTATTCTGACCCGATCGTCTTCTCCGATCTGGAATTGGAGGAGCTGAATGCCTTACAATCGGCCTGCTTCAAGACGGGTTCGCTACTTGGGAGTCTGTCTTCTTTAAACCTGAAGGCTTCCAAGTTGGCATCGCGGGTTGAGGCCTCTGAGGCCGAGGTCGAGCGTCTTCGGCGAGAGTTGGAGTCGTCTCATGCCGAGGTGGCCAAGTCGGCTGGGGCGTTGGAGGCCGCTCGGGTTGAGGCCGGGGAGGCGCAGGCATCGGTCGCCCGATTGGCCGCAGAACTCCAGGAGTCCAAGGAATCGGTTGCGAAGGTGACCGCTGATTTCGAGGCTACTCGTGAGTCGGTGGCCAAATTGACGGCCGAGCTGGATGTTTCCCGAACTCAGGTCAAGGCTTTGGAGCGGGAGATCAGAACCTCTAAGGCAGCCGTCACCCGACTGGAGGATACCCTACGAAGGGTTCGGAAGAGGGCCGACAGGAATAAGGCCACTTGCGACGAGTTACTTACCCTTAATACCAAGAAAACCCGGGATTGGGAGGAGGCTACAAAAGAACTTTCATTTGTCCGAGATCAGCTTAAGAAGTCCTCGGAGGCCTCCTTTCACAATGCTCTGAGTCAGCTTTATTTCTTGAATCCTGGGGTAAAACTTAACACTGAGGGTATGCACTTCAGAGCCTACGTCAGCAATGGCCAACTCCTCATGCTTTCTGACAGTGAAGAGGATGAGGGCATTTCGGACGAGATTCCTGATGGCGGCGCTCCTGACGATGGTGTTTCTGGTGGCGGGGTTTCCAGTGGCGATGACTCTTCGATTGAGAAGGACGATTGAAGGGCCGGTATGCCGGTTCTCCTTGTAAATTTCTAACATTTTGATTGTCCGGACAAGTACTCATTTTCCTTTTATATATATATATATATATATATATATGATCAGTTTGTGATTTGTTTCGATATCGTCTTTATTTTGCTTTGCTGGCCCCAACGGCCTAGATTGTCGTGAACAGACTTAGGGTTCTGTTGCTTTAGTCGATATCGTGGCTTAAATGGCCGAACTTCCTAATCCGTCATTTTAGACTTTTAGGGTTGCGATGTCGACCTCCCCTCCTGATCGACGCTCGTGGTCCCAATGGCCGCATACCCCAATCCGTCATTTAAAGACTTTTAGGGTTTCGATTAGACACTTTCGACCGAGGTCTGTACACGTTACTTAGTATTCACTTTGATTTAGATAATCGGTTCTATATATAGACAACATAAGTTCCTTGTAATCAGGTTTTTATTCATATTCTTCGAAGATAAGATTTTCACGATCTCTCTGGCCGATTTTTTCCGTGTTGTACATCCCCGAATCGACAGACGAGAATCATGATACATCTGTTAACATCCTCCCGGAAAACGGTGAGGCGATAATACACGATCCCTATGATGGGCACATCGGCCAATTAAAGGGAAACACGTGTCGTCCATGATCCCGATGACAGGTCGAAAACCTGCTAAGGGGAAACACACGGGTATTAATTGTAGTACTTCTTTAGCTTGTCGGCGTTCCATGTTCGTTGGATCGGCTCTTCCTCCAGTGTCTCCAATGCGTAAGCTCCTTGGCCGATGTTCTTGGAAATTCGGTACGGCCCTTCCCAATTTGCTACCAGCTTGCCATCTCGTGCGTTCCTGTTTCAGATGTCTGCCCGTCGGAGTACAAGGTCACCTTCTTCAAAAGACCGCGTCCTTACCTTCTTGTTGAACCTTTTTGCTACTTTGCTTTTGCTGAGCAAGTCTCGGTGGTGTGCCGCCTCGCGGATTTCTTCTATCATATCTAACTCGGCCGCCAATGCTTCATCGTTGTCGACCGCCATCCATTTTGTAAAATAATCGACGGCCACTATCAAAAACTTCATCTGCCTCTCTGCCGCTCTGAATGGTCCCAAGAGGTCCATGCCCCATTTGTAGAATGGCCATGGAGCAGTAATCAGGCCGAGCTCGGACGGGGGGGCTCGTAGTATCTTTGCGTGTTTCTGACAACTGTCGCATCTTTTTACATGGTCTTCCGTATCCGCCTTCATCGTCGGCCAAAAATATCTCGCACGTAATGCTTTCAATGCTAACGCTCTTGCTCCCATGTGCTGGCCGTTGATTCCTTCGTGTATCTCGGCGAGGACGTAATCGGCTTGCTCGGATTTTAAACATAGTAACAATGGGGTGTGGAGGCCTCGTCGATATAATTCGCCGTTTGCCACCACATATAATGCAGCATGCCTAACCAGTTTCTTTGCTTCTATTTCGTCGCCTGGGACTGTCCCATGCTCCAGATAGTCGATCAGAGGTCTTCTCCAATCGTCGTCATTTACTATGGCCATGATACATGCCAGTTGGGAGACCTCTTGCTGGATGACCGACCTGTGGCTTGTGGTTCCTTTGCTGCTGGCCAATTTGGACAGTATATCGGCTCTGACGTTCTCTTCCCTTGGAATGTGGGCGACCACCACTTCCTCGAATTTTGCCATAATTTCCTTGACCTTGACCAGGTATTTAGCCAGACAGGACCCCTTGGTTTGGTATCTGCCCTCGATTTAGGCGGCCACGAGTTGTGAGTCGGTGAAGACGTGGACTCTAGAGGCTCCCTGCTCTTTAGCCTGAATTTGCCCGGCGATTAGTGCCTCGTATTCTGCTTGGTTGTTAGAAGTCGGAAAATTGAGCTGTAGTGATTGCTCCAGTGATACGCCCTCCGGGTTTTCAACTATGACCCCGGCTCCGCTTCCTTTTGCGTTGGACGACCCGTCGATGTAGACTTTCCACATTTGGTTGGTCTGACCGGACGATGTCGGCGTCAATTCCATCACGAAGTCGGCCAACGCCTGGGAGTTGATGGCCTGTCGTGCTTCGTACTGGATGTCATATTCGGATAATTGGATCGTCCAGTTCATCATTCTTCCCGCCAAGTCCAGTTTATGCAGTACCTGTCGGATCGGTTGGTTTGTCCGGACGATTACCGTATGGCTTTGGAAGTATGGTCGGAGCCGTTTTGCTGCGGTGAGCAGGGCGAAGGCGACTTTCTCAAGCTTTTGGTACCTCAGTTCCGAATTTTTTAACGCCCGACTGATGAAGTATATCGGCCATTGAGATTTGCCTTCTTCTCTGACCAACACCGCGCTGATGGCCTCCTTGCCCACCGATAAGTATAATACGAGTGTTTCGCCCGGCTCGGGTCTCGACAATATTGGCGGTGCGGCTAGGCATGCCTTGATCTTCTGGAAAGCCTCTTCGCCCGTCGGACTCCAACCTATCGTCGCCTCTTTCTTTAATAGCTTAAAGAAAGGTAGAGCCTTTTTGCCGATTTTGGTAGAAATCGGGTTAGGGCCGCCATCCTCCCGGTCATCTGCTGTACTTCCTTTTTACTGGTTGGGAACTGCATGTCGAGGATGGCTCTGCATTTGTTCGGGTTGGCTTCTATCCCCCGGTGGGTTAACATAAAGCCCAGGAATTTTCCCGCTTTGACGCCGAATGCACATTTCAGCGGGTTGAGACGTATGTCGTGCTGCCTCAATTTCTGGAACGTTTCCTCTAAGTCCTGGACATGATCTCCGATTACCGATGTTTTTGTGATCATATCGTCAATGTAGACCTCAATATTTCGTCCGATCTGATCACAAAAAACTTTGTTCATCATCCGTTGGTATGTGGCTCCTGCGCTCTTTAGACCGAAGGGCATGAGCTCGTAGCAATAATTTGCTTTGATACCCCTGAATGCTGTCTTTTCCCGGTCGGCTGGGTGCATCGAAATTTGATTGTATCCGGAATAAGCATCCATGAATGACAGCCACTGATATCCTGCTGAGCTGTCCACCAGTTGGTCGATGTTCGGCATCGGATACGAATCCTTTGGGCAAACTTTATTTAGGTCGGTATAGTCGACGCACACTCTCCACTTCCCATTGGATTTTTTCACCATCACGACATTTGAGAGTCACGTCGTGTACTGGATCTCTCTTATAAAGCCGGCTTCGATCAGTTCTTCAATGTGTTTCTCCAGGGCCTGCCTCTTGTCCTGACCGAGCTTCCTGCTCTTCTGTTCCACCGGCTTGGACCCTGAGTATACTGCGAGTTTATGGCAGCAAAAGGTCGGACTGATTCCAGGGATTTGGGATGCCTTCCAGGCAAAGACGTCCTGATTCTCCTTCAGACATCGAATCAATCGGTCTTTGAATTCGGGATCTCCTTGCTTGCCTATCTTCGTGATCTGCTCGGGGAGTGGGCCGATCTGGATGTCTTCGAGTTCGTCAGCTGGTTTTGGTCTCCATTCTTCGGCGTCACGTAGATCTAGTTCGATCATGTTGATCGGCTTCCTTGGGCGCGTTCTAAGCAGGGGTTTCGTCGGCTCTCCTTGTTGAAGGTGCGGTGGGGAGGACGGACCGACTTCGGATTCTCTCACAGTATTGTAGTAACACTGCCGTGATTCCTTTTGGTCTCCGCAAATGGTGATGACTTTGCCGAGGTGTCCGATCATTTTCATTTTTTGGTGCTTGGTGGATACAAAAATGTCCCACTTGTGTAGCGTCGGTCTTCCCAGAATGATGTTGTATTGGGATGGGAAATCGGCCACGGTGAATGTCACCCTTTCCGATCTAAATCCTTCTCTTGTCCCCAACGTAAGTTGAAGGTCAATTACGCCCTTTAAGCTGGTGCCCGAGCCGTTGAACCCGTAGAGCATGGTCTGACATGGCCTCAAGTCCTCCTCCTTTAGGTTCATCCTCTTGAACGCGTCCAGGTTGATAATGTTGGCCGAACTGCCGTTGTCGACGTATATCCTTTTGACTCTGAAATTGGCCACAGTTCCTGTTATGACAAACCCATCTTCGTGTCCCGGCATCACTCCCTGCATGTCTTCATCGGTAAAATAGATCAGTGGGTTTTCGGCTTTCTTACCCTCCTTTGATTTTCCTTTGAACTGTGGTTTTTCCCTCACGGACATTACTTCCCTGAGGTATTTCTTCCTTTGATTAGCCGAATCGCCTCCTCCGCCTAGTCCTCCCGTGATGACGTTGCATTCGAATTCCAGTTCGGGGAATTTCTCCTTCCTGTTTCTCTTGTCCTCCGGTCTGTCTCCCGGCTGCGCCTTCCTTTTACTCTGCCGCCCTTGGGTCTGGATGACGTATTGCCGCAGCTTACCTTCCCGTACAAATTTCTCTATGGCGTCTCGTAGCTCCCAGCACTGATCGGTCGTGTGCCCCGGGCCGTTGTGGAAATCGCAATACCTAGAGTAGTCCACTCCTTCTTTTTTTTACCATCGGAGGTGGTCGGTCGACCTTCCTCATGTCAGTAAACGCCACTTCCTTCCAAATCTGTCCTCGCGGGGCTGTCAACGGGGTGTACTTGTCGTACTTTAATTCGTACCGTCCTGGTCTGAACTGTAGGTCGGCATCCGCTCGAGGCAGTCGGCCACCTCGTGCATGGGTTAGTTGCCGACTACTCTGCCTCATATGCTGCCTCTCGTGGCGTCGGCCTCTGGGCGGTGAGGGTCTCCTGTTCTCCTTTGGTGCTGAGTTTGCTATTTCCATTTGCTCTAGTTCAAGGTACTTCTTAGATCGCATCCTGAATTCGTTCAGGGATTTCACCGGATCTTTGTATATAGATTTTGCAAGGCGGAAGGCTCCGTTGAGACTGGCAGAGATAAGGTGGACGTGTACCTTTTCCTCCAGGCCCTGGACCTGCAGCGCGGCTTCTTTGAATCGGTCCAAGTAGCTCTGGAGCGTTTCCGTTAGCTGCTGTCTTATCTTTCCCAAGCCGAATTCGGACTTCGGCTGTTTCTTGCTTGTCGCAAAATTCAGCAGGAATTTCTGGCCGAAATCCTCGAAGTTGTATATGGATCGAGGAGGCAGGGAGTGGAACCATGCCTGGGCGGCTCCTATCAACGTAGTAGCGAAAATCCTTGAAATGATGGGCTCGTCAATGCCCCTGACGCACATTTGCATGTCAAATTCGTCGATGTGCACTTGCGGGTCCTGGCTCCCGTTGTACTTTGATAAGAATGACCCGTCAAAGTCCTCTAAAAATTGGGCGTCCACTATCTGGTCGACGAATGGGCTGTTGTTCTGGTGGCCCCTGAGATACTTCCTTCGGTAGACACCATTGCCCTGTTCAAGTGCATGGCCGACCTCCCTAATCGGCCTTTCTGTGACTGGGTCTGGCATGATGGTCGACGACACTTGAGGTGCTTCGTTGTGGGGCCTCCTTTCTCATTTAGTTCGGTCCGATGCTGATGATACCGGCCTTCTGAGAGACTCAGGTCTGTCCCGGTTGTGGTCGGCATTCTGACGTCGTTCTTCCTCTTTCCGCCGGTCGTCTCGTTCTTCTAACTGGGCGATGAGGCGTTGTATGTCCTCTTGCCGCTGGAGCTCGTAGCGTTTTTCTAAATTCTCCATCTTGGTCAGCAGGGTTTGGAGAGCGTTTTGGACGAATTGCTGAGAAGCGTCGTTTTCGGCTTTCCGGCGCGGGCTGTCCGGAGGCGGTATCCCTGGTTCCATCGGAGATGAAGCCGTGTGGGATAGGGCATCTTCCACCACCACGTCCTCCTGCCGCACGATGCCGGGCGGCTCTTCATTCCTTGCTGCGTGATGCCTCCTGGTGTTTGCCATTGCTGGTAGGTGGGATTCGAAGTTTATCTTCCCCACAGACGGCGCCAATGTTCTGTTCTGGAATAACAGAAAAAGGTGTCCGACGAGTGTCGCCGGAGATGTTAATATGGGATCGGACTCTTCCCTGCTGGTCTATGATAGTGAAACCAGCGACTGAAGAGAAGATCGCACAGACACAGGAGCAATGAGGGTGCTGTGTGTGCCATGCAAATAGAAGGGAGAGTAAGGATTATCTGTGTGTACCTTTCACCACCGGGTGTGCTGATTTTATAGGTCCGTTCCTGGGCTTGAGACGCAGAGTACTTAGGGTCCAGTATCTTTCCTCATAATGGTGAGGCCGAGAATGAGGGGGAATGGTCGTTGTGCTTTAATGCTTCCGCTGATCACTCTACTGCAGTTAATGGCGGATCCTGGTTGATTAGGCTGATTATGGAAAGGATGTGAATATGGCATATTCATGTCCGTAACACATTCATTCATAAACATTTCACATCATTCCATTAACAAACTTCAATTCTCTCTCTTCTTGTACTCACCTCATCTTTTCTAGCACCTAATAGCATCACTCACCTCAAACAGAATTCACTCTTCACCTTTTTCTTATCTCACCCACACTCACTCTAACACATTGTCACAACATCTTCTCATTCTCCTTTCCACAAATTTTTAAATTATTGGAAGATTAAAAAACAATAAGGTATGTTTCAAGTTTAAAAAAGAAGAATAAATGTTTGTATTGGAAGATTAAAGGTTTTGCCTAGGCATGGCAACGGGGAGGGGCGGGGGCGGGTATTGCATTCCCCGTCCCCGTCCCCGCCCCCAAACCCGTTCCCCGCCCCCGTCCCCGTTCCCCGCCGGGTTTTAAAACCCATCCCCATCCCCGTCCCCGCTTGGGATCGGGTTTTCCCCGTCCCGCCCCGTCCCCGCTATTTGATTAGAATTTAAAAAATAAACAAAAATAATATAACTTTTTTTATTGAAAAATCAAATAAAAAAGTTAATTATGTAACAAAAAAAAATAATAACAAACCCACATTTAAAATATGGGATCATAATTTTAAAATTACAAAACAAAATCAATCAATTCAATTAAAAAAAATTAGAAAATAATATTTATTTTTATTTTTTAATATTATTTATTACGGGGCGGGGGGCGGGGGGCGGGGACGGGGACGATACCCGCCCCCGCCCCGGCTTTTGGCTACCGGGGAAAACCCAAACCCGAACCCGAAAAATTCGATTTTTCCCCGTTAAAATCGGGACGGATTCGGGCGGGTACCCACGAGTTCGGGTCCCGCTGCCATGCCTAGTTTTGCTGTAAACATTTGTAACATGAAGCTAAACATTTACCAAATAAAAAATAAAATTAAAAAAGTAATTCCAAAAAACTTTATCAACATTTACAACAAAAATATATTTTTACTTTTACAAAAATAATTCTAACAAATATTATCTACATTTGAGTAGGATAATATATAATTCAACATAATCATTTATTATTCCAAACTATAATTAATATATTTTGTATGAAATAATTTCCTTCTCACCGGTTTTGAACATACTAAAAGATAAATTGTACCAAAAAATATATATTTAAAGATTAAAATTTTAAAAGCGATTAGTTAAACTAAAAAAAATAAGATTAAATGTTTTTATTGGAAGATTAAATGGTTAGATTATTATCCTTCTTAATATGAATCGTGGTGTTTAAAAGACAACAAATGAATTAATCACTACAAAACATTTATGAAAATATTTAAATATGAATTCAATGATTAAATTGTCTTAAATATTATTTAATCAAATGTTACTAAGCTTGACTACAAATTTAATGATACAACTTAAATTAATTGACACAAATAAGAAGCAAACATTTTGGAAAAATAAAT
>PYAF01001705.1:472258-529437 GCA_007407185.1 Glycine tomentella | reverse complement strand
ATAAGAAGCAAACATTTTGGAAAAATAAATCATATTATTAATACAATTAATATTGATAAAAGGATAAAAAAAAATCTAACACCTCTTATATGGTTTAAAATTAATAGATTTTTGGAAAAAAAAAGTTGTAACCTCATAAAACTAATTTAATCATATAATCACATGCTATTTTTTCAAACAAATGTATTTAATTCATAAATGAATGTTATCTAATGTTACTGAGCAGAAAACACAAATTTTAAACTAACAATGATTAAATAATAATTAAGAAAATTTAATCATTTAATTTTGATCCTCTTAGTTTTTGAAATCCTTAATTTTGATCCCCTGGATTCTCATTGTAACATTTGATCCTCCTAATCTTATAAATTAGTGATTTTTGTCCTTTTGATAGATTATTAACAAATAATTTTAGTTAATTATTAATTTAATTATAAATTAATCAAAACCATTAATTATTAAAAAATTAAATAAAAATTATTAATCTTAATTTTCTACAACACTATATTTTTTCTCTTCTCCGCAAACACTTCTTCTACTTCCACTATTGGATGTGACTCCACTGGCATTAACATTAATAATCTTTTATTGAAAAAATTAATGATTAATAATTTTTATTTGATTTATAATTAATTTAATATTTTTAATAATCACAATTATTAATTACTAATATAACAGGGGACTAAAATCACAATTTTATAAAATTAAGAAGACCAAATGTTACAATTAAAAATCAAAAAGACCAAAATATGGATTTAAAAAACTAGGGGACCAAGATTGTAATTCATCCTTTAATTTTTATTAATCATGTTTTCATAACTGTTAAATTATTTATCAATTTCAAAACTGATTGTTCAGAATGCTATTAAATTAAAATTTTATTTGCAAATTATATTTAACTAATTAATGGTATTCAACTTTTCAAATATTATCAGATATTGTGAACAGCATTTACTTATAAGTTTTCAAAGTATATTATATGTTAAATTAAATTTGTTTAATGAAATATTAAATAATTGAATTTTTTCATAAAAAATTATATACCTAATCTAATTAATAAGAACATTATATTCATAGATCGGTGGAATAAACTTATTATATGGAAATGAAAGGAATAATTTTACTTTCCCTCCATCTACATCTAAACTGGGAGCTAGGGGGACAAAATTTTGATCAATTTATTATTTAAATTTATTGGCGAGTTAAATTTGTCTTAAACTTTTGATAGATAATAAAAGCCAAGGAAATGAAAAAGGAGAAGAAAGAGACAAAAAAATTGAATAGCAAAAAAAATTTATAAAAAAAACTGGGGATTTTAGTGCACAAAATGCTATGCAAAAGCCATTATGACAAAATTTTGATCAATGAGTGTTATTTAAATTTATTGGCGAGTTAAATTTGTCTTAAATTTTTGATAGATAATAAAAGCCAAGGAAATGAAAAAGGAGAAGAAAGAGACAAAAAAAATTGAATAGCAAACAAATTAAAAAAAAAAAAAAACTGAGGATTTTAGTGTACAAAATGCTATGCAAAAGCCATTATGAATCCATGTATATACATTTTTGTACTTCAATAGTTGCAGCCGTATTTTTTTCCGGTACAACAAATAGCTGCCTCCTTTTCATTTTTTCTCTCTCCAACATAGCAATAGAGAAAACAGATTCATTTAGGGATCCATATTCTAGGATAGTTCATTTCTCTTTTGAACATGAGTTATAAAGATAAATTAGATTCGAACATATTCCTTCAGCAACATAAAATAATTTAACATTAGAATAAGCAAGGAAAATCTCATAATATAATTATATTATTATAAAATAAAATTAAATTTATTATATAAAAATATATTTGTGCAACAATTTTATTGTCGTTTTAAAATTATTATTATTTTGTACCAGAAAATTTTAATAGTGTTGTTATTTATCAAATAAAGAAGTTACCTTTAAGAGACAAAAGTTAGTAGATTTTTAAAATCAAATTTGACATTTGATTTTAGTAATTATATTGTTATCTCTTTTAATTCATGACCGAGATCATCACTTTACCTCACTTTGAACAATAATAATAATAATAAATATAAATAATGTTTAATTTTGAAGTAGGTATATAGATAAATTTTCAACGTTAAAAAGTTGAAACGAATTAAAATTAGAAAATAAAAATCAGAAAGTATAAAAAAAAAACACTACACAAATAAAATACAGGTATTAAAGTTCAATTTGCATAACAAAATAAAACAGGTATTAAAATTCATTGTGCATAAATCTTCCTTAAAATTTAATCCGGGAGGGGTAGAGAGTGAATTATGGAAAACAAAACAACTAGAGAATATAAAATATCGATAGTAGCTCTTCTCATACTTTTGATCATTGTTGTTTTTCAATATGCATATTATTGTCTTGATCACAAATATAATCATTTAGTTATAAAAGAAAAATATAAGAATATATATGAAAAACTTGTACAACAATAATGATCAAAATAAAAAATAACATACCAGTAAAATGAAAAACATAAAAACGCTCAACATGATACCTGCACAGATATCACAAAAGAAAGAATCAAAGACAGAATGTTAAATTATTGGTGGGTAATGACATGATACAAAAGACAAAGCACAAACTCATTTATACTAGTGTTAGACTCCTAATCCTAATCAAATAAGGAAATAAATCAGAAAAGATAATGAAATCTGGAAATAACTCCTGAAAGATCATAAAAGGTACTCTAAAATATAAGACTCAAGAAGGTTATTATGAGATATTTTCTAGATATATACTAACAGAAGACAGACCACTTTGTCTCAATAAAAAAAGATGGTTTCAATCAAAAGAAATTATCTAACAGAAATAAATTTTCACATAAAAGGTAATTCAAAATGGTTACTTACATTTTAGAGTTCATTGAAGGTTGGATGTAATTGTTTGTTTCATCATAAACAAAACCTTCTATGTAATGTCATCCCTTTGTTAATTACAATGTTCTTTTTCCCAATTCCTAGCTTCTTTTTCTTATCATTATAATGGTTGAAGTGACAGTGGTCATTGTAACTAGCACTAGCTTATACAATTTAACCTACGAATGCAATTATTTCTCTGATAAGCTTACTGCTGCATTAGATGACTCAACTAATCCAAGCATATAGGCCAAGACAGTATAATTATTTCCAAACTAAAACATGGATTCAAACAACAAAGTGAATCACTTACAAGTTCATAAGGAGGGGTCGTCAAGCCATAAAATGCAGTGATTTTTGAGGATCTAGGTGAGCCATCAAACCTCTTTTTCTGCTTAAAATGCAATGAGGGAAACATGTTGGCACAAATCAGAAAAGGAAGTTGCCTTAGGGGAAGAAATTGTTAGGCTACCTGCAAGGCAGGGATGTGAAGCAAGGACACACGGCAGATTCAGGAAGCCAGAACAGCAACTAGTGTTACCTGTAACCGACTGATGTCAGTTACAGTTTAGTTAGTTAGCTTTAAATAGCAACCACCAAGCTGAGAATTGTCATTATTGGTATTATTGGTGGTTGGTTAGGGAGGCTAGGCTCTAATCCGGTAATCCCTAGATTGTAACAGAATTCACAATTCAATAAACAAGAGTTCTGAATTTCTATCATTGCTATCAGAGCAAAATTTCGATCCTGTGACCTGAAATTGTTCATGGTTTCAATGCGAGGAGGCATGGATGCACACATAGAATTTCTGGAATGAGGCTATGAAGATATGATCCAAACGCGCGATGAGGTTGCGGGTTTGAGGCAATTGTACGAAGACGATTGTGTTGAGAGAGCGGAATTGAGGGAGCAATTAGCAGAGCTAATGGTGACGGTGAGGAACGTGTTGCGCGTCGACCAGGGGAGTGGGAATCACGATCACGGTGAACGTCAAAATCGCGATTTCTCTAATCGTGATAGAGAAGAGAAGTGGGGGAGGCTTGAGATTCCAATTTTTAACGGTGAAGATGCGTTTGGCTGGACGAATAAGGAAGAACGCTATTTCGAGATGAAAGGAGTAGAGGAAGCAGATCGCATTCCGACAGCGATGGTGGCGATGGAGGGAAAAGCCCTAAAAATTGGTATAAACCAGAATGTGAGAATAAGGTAGCTGATGCCTTATCTAGGAGAATGACATTTGCAGCAATCTCTATGATCAAATATTCTGATGTGGAGCAGTGGGAGGTTGAAATCTTGGCTGATCCAAAATTGAAAGCAATTATGCAGGATTTAATGGTAAATGAGGCTGCACATCCAGGATATTCTCTGCAGAATAGGAAATTGTGGTATAAATGGCAAGTTAGTTCTTTCTAAACTGTCTCCTAAGGTGCCCACTCTTATGCAGGAGTATCACAGTTCTGTAGTTGGAGGTCATTCAGGGTTTTTCAGGACCTTTAAAAGGATAGCAACTTTGGTTTATTGGGAATTGGGAGGGCATGAGATAGGATATTTTGAGATTTGTAGCTGCCTGTGAGACTTGTCAGCAGAATAAATATCAGGCTTTATCACCAGCTGGGTTGTTACAACCTCTTCCTATTCCTACACAGGTTTGGGCTAACATCTCTATCGATTTCATAGTAGGGTTGCCAAAGGCACAAGGGAAAAATGCAATCTTGGTGGTGGTGGACAGATTGACCAAGTATGCTTATTTTGTTTCCCTTAGTCACCCTTTCACAGCAAAGGATATAGCAGAGTTGTTTGTGAAGGAGATAGTGAAATTGCATGGTTTTCCCAATACCATAATTTGACAGGGACAAAATTTTTCTCAATCAATTCTGGAAGCAATTGTTCAAGTGTGCAGGAACTAAGTTGAAATTTAGTTCAGCTTACCATCCTTAGACAAATGGGCAGACTAAGGTGGTTAATAGAGGGGTGGAAACATATTTGAGGTGTGTTATAGGTGAAAAACCCAAGCAGTGGCCAGCTTGTTTGAGTTGGGCAGAATTTTGGTTTAACTCTAATTACAATAACTCAGCTAAGCTCACTCCTTTTAAGGCTTTATATGGCAGAGATCCACCCCAATTATTGAAAGGCACGACTGTTCCATTAGTGGCTGAGGAAGTGAACAGATTGACTCAAGATAGGGACTCTTTACTAGACCAACTCAGGACTAATTTACTTAAGGCTCAAGACCAGATGAGAAACCATGCCAATGCATCGTAGGGATGTTAATTTGGAGGTAGGTGATTGGGTTTACCTTAAGCTACAGCCATATAGATTAAAATCTTTGGTTAAGAAGTTAAATGAGAAATTAAGCCCTAGATTTTATGGTCCATATCAGATTTCTAAAGTCATTGGTAAAGTGGCTTATCAACTCAATCTACCACCTGAGAGTAAAGTCCACCCAATCTTTCATGTTTCTCTATTAAAGAAGGCTATTTCTTCTGCAGTGAAACCCCAACCTTTACCTCCAATGTTGACTGATGAGTTAGAACTAAAGGTAGAGCCTATTGCTGTGAAGGATGTTAGAAACTCTCCAGCAGGAACAGCTGAAGTACTGATCCAATGGAAGGATTTACCTGACTTTGAAGCTACCTGGGAAGCGGAGTCAATCATGAAACAACAATTTCCTGCTTTTCACCTTGAGGACAAGGTGGCTCTTTTGGGTTAGGCTACCTGCAAGGCAGGTATATGAAGCAAGGACACACAGCAGATTCAGGAAGCCAAAACAGCAGCTAGTGTTACCTGTAACTGACTGATGTCAGTTACAGTTTAGTTAGTTAGCTTTGAATAGCAACCACCAAGCTGAGAATTGTCATTATTGGTATTATTGGTGGTTGGTTAGGGAGGCTAGGCTCTAATCCCTAGATTGTAACAGAATTCACAATTCAATAAACAAGAGTTCGGAATTTTTATTAGAAATCTCCTGTGACGAACCAGGATTCAAGAATCATATAAATCAATTTCAATCCCTCAATATTCGTAGGGAAAATATTAGCATTCAAAACAAAACCAGACACCAGACAATACAATTGACTGAAAAGAACTTGACCCCTCAAATAATACTCTGCCTTTGTTCTCGCAACAAATTCTGTATCTCTGGCATTTGGCTGACAACTTTGCAAACTAAAGAGAACCCCCTGACTCAATAGAAATCACAATCTGATTTTGTACTACAAAAAACATAAACTTTGATACAATAAATATGATCGATGGCACTTCTAGTCACTAATAACACGTAGGAAAGATTGCCTCAACCAGAGTTCAAAAATGCCAAATAATGGTTCATTTCACGCACTAATAGAATCGTAGTTTAAAATTGCCAAATAATGCATGTAGAGACTACAATTACCATTACAAAGTAAAATCCCTAGAATTCCTTTTTCAAGAAAATCGAAAATCAGAAAGGTAGCATAGCTAGCAACAGGACCAAAACCCAAAATTTTCAAAGGAGACGGAAACTTTCCAAGGAGACAACATAGTAAACCAAAAATTTGTACCCAGAATTGGAATAAAAACTTCAATTTGTTGAGAGGGAATCACAGAAAGGGAAGTGAAGAATGAAAGAACAATTCAACGCGAGGGATTTTACCTCGTTCGTTATCTCTCTCTGCCACTGATCCTTATCTTCAATTTTTGCCCACTTCCTTTGGGATTCGTCGTGTTCTGTTACGACTTACGACGCCTTCTCAAAGAAAGAAAGGGAAAGCGAAGCAGTACTTTATCACCTTGTCGTTTTGGTTTGAAGAAACGACGGATTAATGGACTCACCGCGACAATGTTGGAAATCCGCAGTGCAGAAGGGAGCTTCGATTGGCAAAGGACGGCGGCGCAGAAGGGAGCTCTGACGGCGGCGGCGCGGGAGGGAGAGAGACGGTGAGGAAAAGCAATGGTGAGGGGCAAAACGACGCCGATGAGGGATTGCGATGGCGACTACGTGAGTGAGGGATTGCAAAGGCGCCGGTGAGGAAACGTGACAATGAGGAGATTGTTTGAGCGAGGACACAAAGAAAGGGGATAAGAGACTGAGAGTAGAGTGAGGGCGAGAACCATGAAGATTATTTTCTAGGTTGAACACCTTATTTTTTAGGGTTTTTGAATAATTAATTTTTATGATGGTTTTTATAAAATAATCATTAAAATATTTAATTATTTATAAAAATATGATCGCATTTTGAATGATGATAGTTTTGAATCATAATGAGTCACCAATGCCATAATGATTCTTAAAGAATCCTTTCTTGAAACTGGTGAAAATGTTTCTTTATAGTCAATGGATCTTTTTGAGTGAATCCCTTTGCAACTAGTCTAGCCTTGTACCGTTCTAAGTTACCATGAGAGTCACGTTTGGTCTTAAAAATCCATTTACATCCAACTCTCTTACATCTTTCTGGTAACTCAACAAGATCTCAAACCTCATCCCGTTCCATAGATTTCAACTCATCTTTCATGCCATCTAACCACTTGTCACCATCTTTACTATTAACGGCTTGTGAAAACGTCATTGGATAATCTTTTATACCCAAGTTAAATTCAGACTCTTGTAGATATACCACATAATCATTAGAAATAGCATATATTCTTTCCTGTTGAGATCTTCTTAATGCTATTTGTTGTGGTTCTTCTACAATGGATTCATTTGGTTCATTGGCAATAGTTTCATCATGAGTAATGGGATCATTCATTTGTTGTTCTTCATAATTATTAATATGTTCAATAACATGAGGAACAACAACTTTACTAGAGCTACAAGTGAAAGAAACTTGTACTCTCACTTCTTGAATTGCCACTTTACGTGGTGTTTCATTCCCACTAACTTCATCTTCAATGAACCTAGCATTTCCAGTTTCTATAATCCTTGTAGTATGATTAGGATAATAAAATCTATACCCTTTTAACTTTTCTGAATAACCAATGAAATAACCACTAATTGTTCTTGTATCCAATTTCTTATCTTATGGGTTGTAGTATCTAATTTTTTTTCTGGCAACCCCAAACATGCTGTGCCTTAAGTTAGGTTTCCTTCCTGTCCACAGTTCAAAAGGAGTCTTTGGAACTGCTTTACTAGGAACCCTATTTAATACATACATGATAGTCTTTAGAGCATAAGTCCACAATGAAATGAGTAAAGAAGAATTACTTAACATACTTCTAACCATGTCCAACAAGGTTTTATTACGCCTTTCTGATACACTATTCTTTTGTGGTGTACCTAGCATTGTGTATTGAGCACAAAACCACACTTTTCTAGGAATTTAGCAAATGGGCCCGGATAATGTCCACTTTCATCATGCCTTCCATAATAATCACCACCCTTTCATCATACCTTTCATAATAATCACCACCCCTATCAGACCTGACAATTTTCACCTTTCTGTCAAATTGTCTTTCAACTTCATTAATGTAAATCTCTAAAGCATTTATAGCTTGAGATTTATCATGTAACAAATAGACATAACCATAACGTAATTAATCGATTACAGTTAGTTAAATCTGTTTTTTTTATATAAAAAGAACAGTATGGTGTATGTTATTCATTAAGTGAAAAATAGAAATACTCGTGCTAGCCTTGTGATAGACACCTTCTAAAGCTCTCAAGAGTACCCAAGGTTTAATTTAGTGAGAAAATCAAATATGATGAGTATCATGGAGAGTTACTTGTGTTTTTAGTCATAATTCTCAAGGATTGACGAATTGTTCAAGCTAGTGGTTAAAGAAAGCATCAAGAAAGAGTATTATTCATCTGTTTCATATATTCTCAAATTGTTTGAATCATTCATATCATTGAATTAGCTGAGGATTATAAGGTGATATCTTTCTTGAACCTTAAGTTTGACTTTTGATTGATATTTGCTTTGCTATTGTGTTGTCTTTTTCCACATAACATTTGTATTCCTTAAATCTTTGTCTAGAAAGGATTTCTAGAGGGAAGAATAGAGAGGGGATCTCTGGTTCTTGGTCTTTTGAAAAGTCTACATGATATAGATTTTGATTTTACCTAGGGTGGGTAAGATAGATCAGTTGTAAGCTTGTCAAGAACAAATATATGTTATAGTGGAACTCTAACCAAGATTTGGTTGAAAGAAAACTGGATGTAGCCTCTGGGGTTGAGAGGTGAACCAGTATAAATCTTGTGCATTTTAAGTTTTCAGTTTATGTTTCATTAAATTCTTGAAGTATAGAATTTGTTAATCATACAAACTTGGTTACGACACAAAAGTGATTTGATTGGTGAAGAAAATTGTTTTTCTAATTGGTATTGAAAGATAAGACCCATTTTAAAGTCTTGCGCTGTTATAAATTTTGAAAGGAAATTTTAAAACTCTGAAGTAAAATAAAATATGATGAGTATCATGGAGAGTTGCTTGTGTTTTTAGTCATAATTTTCAAGGATTGATGAATTGTTCAAGCTAGTGGTTAAAGAAAGCATCAAGAAAGAGTATTATTCATCTGTTTCATATATTCTAAGATTGTTTGAATCATTCATATCATAGAATTGGCTGAGGATTATAAGGTGATATCTTTCTTGAACCTTAAGTTTGATTTTTGATTGATATTTGCTTTGTTATTGTGTTGTCTTTTTCCATATAACATTTGTATTCCTTAAAGATTTGTCTAGAAAGGATTTCTAGGGGGAAGAACAGAGAGGGGATCGCTGGTTCTTGGTCTTTTGAAAAGTCTATAGGATATAGATTTTGAATTTTACCTAGGGAGGGTAAGAGAGATCAGTTGTAAGCTTGTAAAGAACAAATATCTTTTATAGTGGAACTCTAACCAAGATTTGGTTGAAAGAAAACTGGATGTAGCCTCCGGGGTTGAGAGGTGAACCAGTATAAATCTTATGTGTTTTAAGATTTCAGTTTATGTTTCATTAAATTCTTGAAGTATAGAATTTGTTCATCACACAAACTTGGTTACAGCACAAGAGTGATTTGATTGGTGAAGAAAATTGTTTTTCTAATTGGTATTGAAAGATAAGATCCATTTTAAAGTCTTCTGCTGTTATAAATTTTGAAAGGAAATTTTAAAACTCTGAAGTAAAATCAAATATGATGAGTATCATGGAGAGTTACGTGTGTTTTTAGTCATAATTCTCAAGGATTGATGAATTGTTCAAGCTAGTGTTTAAAGAAAGCATCAAGAAAGAGTATTATTCATCTGTTTCATATTCTCAAATTGTTTTAATCATTCATATCATTGAATTAGCTGAGGATTATAAAGTGATATCTTTCTTGAACCTTAAGTTTGATTTTTGATTGATATTTGCTTTGTTATTGTGTTGTCTTTTTCCATATAACAATTGTATTCTTTAAAGCTTTGTCTAGAAAGGATTTCTAGGGGGAAGAACAGAGAGGAGATCTTTGGTTCTTGGTCTTTTAAAAAGTCTATAGGATATAGATTTTGAGTTTTACCTAGGGTGGGTAAGAGAGATCAGTTGTAAGCTTGTAAAGAACAAATATCTTTTATAGTAGAACTCTAACCAAGATTTGGTTGAAAGAAAATTGGATGTAGCCTCCGGGGTTGAGAGGTGAACCAGTATAAATCTTGTGTGTTTTAAGATTTTAGTTTATGTTTCATTAAATTCTTGAAGAATAGAATTTGTTCATCATACAAACCTGGTTACAGCACAAGAATGATTTGATTGGTGAAGAAAATTGTTTTTCTAATTGGTATTGAAAGATAAGATCTATTTTAAAGTCTTCCGCTGTTATAAATTTTGAAAGGAAATTTTAAAACTCTGAAGTAAAATCAAATATGATGAGTATCATGGAGAGTTACGTGTGTTTTTAGTCATAATTCTCAAGGATTGATGAATTGTTCAAGCTAGGTGTTAAAGAAAGCATCAAGAAAGAGTATTATTCATCTGTTTCATATTCTCAAATTGTTTTAATCATTCATATCATTAAATTAGCTGAGGATTATAAGGTGATATCTTTCTTGAACCTTAAGTTTGATTTTTGATTGATATTTGCTTTGTTTTTGTGTTGTCTTTTTCCATATAACATTTTTATTCTTTAAAGCTTTGTGTAGAAAGGATTTCTAGAGGGAAGAATAGAGAGGGGATCTCTGGTTCTTGGTCTTTTGAAAAGTCTATAGGATATAGATTTTGAATTTTACCTAGGGTGGGTAAGAAAGATCAGTTGTAAGCTTGTAAAGAACAAATATCTGTTATAGTGGAATTTTAACCAAGATTTGGTTGGAAAAAACTGGATGTAGCGTCCGGGGTTGAGAGGTGAACCAATATAAATCTTGTGTGTTTTAATATTTTAGTTTATGTTTAATTAAATTCTTGAAGTATAGAATTTGTTCATCATACAAACTTGGTTACAGCACAAGAGTGATTTGATTGGTGAAGAAAATTGTGTTTCTAATTGGTATTGAAAGATAAGATCCTTTTTAAAGTCTTCCGTTGTTATAAATTTTGAAAGGAAATTTTAAAACTCTGAAGTAAAACCAATTGACCCCCCCTCTTGGTTTTTTGCATAAGTGTTCATTATATTTTCAATCAATGCATATACACTTTATAAAATACAATTTTAAATATGCATTGGTACAATTTTTTGAATCGGAGAGAACAACAAAATGATCAACCATTATTGTTTACTTTTCATCACTAACATTAATGTGTCTTTGTCTTGTAGTGTAGGAAAGATAATTTGCATTTAATATATATATATATATATGTTGAACCGAAAACACCATCAGGACTTTATCATGATGTCCATCGGAACATAAGACATACCAAGCGAGAAACAACAACTCTATGGGACAGTGTAAGACTTTGTCATATTATCCGATCAGTAATACTCGCAACAAGCAGAAAATTAAGATTCAAAATCTACTAGAATACTTTATCATTGCATGAATCAAAATTAGTAATGGAAAATCACAAATTATTAAACTTGTAGCTCGGATACCACATGTAAATATTATCTATAATTTCTGTTTAAAATAATCACATCAAAAACACGAACATGATCTTTAGAATTCATGAGTTTCACATGAATATATCATGTAAAACATAAATATATAATTTGTTTAAAACAATCACATTAAGAATATAAACAAGATCTTTAGAATTCATGAGTTTCACATAAACATACATTTGTCCATGATTGCGGAAGATCTTTTATCGTAAAATACCTTCTCAGATTCTTGATCATTTTTGTTCCTGTATATTCTTTTGATAGTGATAGAATTCAACTCTCATGGGCAGACAATGACGATATTCAGTTTTCTAGATCCCTATTTATTAGAAACTGAACCACAACGCTTAAGATAACTGCACCTATCAATAGTTATCCTTTTAATAACTTTCCTTTGTAGTCAATTACCCTTATGTCCTTTATTCATTAAATCAAATAACATTTATTTAAATGAGTCACAATGATAAACCTTACATACGCAACACAAACAAGTAAGGGGAAAGGAGGTCACCTTGACGAATGCCTCTTGCTGGATCAAAAGGATCCAAGGCCTCACCGTTCCAAATTTAAAGCACCCGAGTAGATGATGTAAAAACATAGTACCATCACTACTACAATATATGCATTCTACGTCGTTGAATCAAAGACGGTTGCACCAAACCCATCTTAGAATGGTAGCTAGTGGCAGTATCATAATATTCTGTTATTTACAAAGACGGTTATAAAAGAACCGTCTTTGATTTTGTAAAATGGCGTCGTTTTCATATGAAGATCGTCTTTGATTGCTCTTATTCAAAGGCGTTACGTTCAAACCGTCTTCGATTTGCTATTATCCCTAATAGCGTCGTGCTTTCCCTCTCAGTCTAAGCCACATATTTTTCCATCACAACCTAATTCCCCGACCTCGTCAACCCTCTCTCAGGCCATCTTGGTGGTTCCATTCGTGAGTTTGTCCCTGACTGTGGTGTCGTTCCTGAGTCCGTCGTGCAGGTTTATAATGTCTTTCTTTGTTCGCCATATTTGTTCGTCCTTGACTCCGTTATCATGGTTCCATTTCTCTGTGTCTCTGTCTCTAGGGAGCATTGTATCGCTTCTCGTTCTTGACGTGTTTCATCTCTTCACGGATTCGCGTCTTTTCCAGGCCAGGTTTGAATGCATTCTCGTCTTTTGGTTTTGGGGGTTGGGGTTTTTGTTTTACTTGTGTTTTTGATTTTGTGTTTATGGGTTCTGTTGATTATCCTTTCATTCACATTGGGATTGTTTGGGTTCAACACCCATGTGCTTTTTGAGCATTTGCATTGGTCCCTACATCCACAAAATCACCTTTTTAGTAATGTCTGGTAATTAGATGTAATAAAAAAGGCCATCAATTGGCCAGGTTGGTGGAATGCTTCCTTGTTCGTGCCCTCATTTTGTCTTTATCTTTGGGTGGTTTCTCTGTCTTTGATCTATCAATTGCCCTCATTTTAATCACTTTGGGTGTGTTCCGGTTTGTGATTTCATTGAAGCTTCTGTTCTTCATTTTGGGATAGTGTTTACATAAGATAGATAGTGGTTATTTCTAACATGAAATTATTCCTAATACCTAAAGATATACTTATTCATGTTATGTCTACATACAAAAAAAAATTCAATTTGCATATAAGGTTATGGCTATGATTAGTCATATGACAGTTATTAAGCCCACTCCATGTTAATGAAAAACAACATAAGCTATGAATTATATAACAACTGATTCAACTCAAGTCTTTTTTTTCCAATCAAACACAATTGACATTAATTGTATCTCAAATTAAACTCTGAGGAATGTTTCTTTAAGGACATACTCTGGGGCATGATAGCCAAATGTTCCTAAGACTCTTGTTGAATATAGCCTAGCGGCTGTGTCAGAAGACTGATTTGTTAAGCTGAAATCAGCTATCTTAGTCTCATAGTCATTGAACAATAAGACATTGCTAGATCTAACATCACGATGAACAATAGAAGGATGAATCTTTTCGTGAAGAAACTCTAGACCTTTAGTTGCACCAAATGCAATTTTTGCTCTTTGGCTCCAGCTTAAAACTAGACCAGGTTCAGTCCCTTGTACACCCTTCCTTCCTAACAAAAGCGAAAACTAGTGTTCAAACAAAGAACTAGAACTATTTCCTCAATTGAATAGGGACAATGTTGGACCTACCATGTAAGACATCATGCAAAGAACCAAGACTTGCATATTGATAAACCAAAAGTCTGCTATCTGCCTCTAGACAATATCCAATCAACTCCACAAAATTGTCATGCTTCAGTCTTGAAACAATCAATAACTGCATGATCCATAGGGACATGTGCAACAATATCATGAATAATGAAAAACAATATTGCTTCAATGGTTTAACAATTTCAAATCAAATCTTACCTGAGCCTCAAAATTTGAGTCGGTTCTGGGGAAGAACTGGTATCCAGCTTCTTAATTGCAACATCAGTACCATCACTCAATTTTGCATAGTAAACTCGTCCATAAGAACCTCTGCCAATAAAAGCCTTTGTACCAAAGTTTCCTGTTAACCTGTTTAATTCATCCAATGGCATAGAGGGTATCTCAATTGGTAATACTTTCTGCGGGGCACCACTCTTTAGAACATTGCCCCTAGGCTCTCCTCTATCATTACCTACATTCATAGAGGGTTACTGCAAGTTATTACCCATAACCTTGCAGAGGAAAGGTATCATAGAGTATGTAGTTAATTTATAGAAGAAAAAGAGTTTGTGTCAATGATTGGATTCCAGTTCACTATTATAATGTATCACATAAAAATGAGAGTGACAAAATTAATGAAATTTTAAAACATGTTAGCTTTTGTCACAAAGGTATTTGAGGGACAATGTTGTGATTTAGAATACCATATTCATATATCCAATTATTATATTTTTGCTTTCAATTGTTCAGTGAGTGTTCAAGAGCATGAAAAACTTCTAACAATAAGAACAAAAACTGTAGATACACCTATCAATGTTGAAGCAAAATACAAAGAAAAAAAGCACACATACATACATACATATATATATATATATATATATATATATATAAGAATGAAGATGTTACCTCCTCCGTACGTGTTACCCCCTCTAGGTGGTGCAGTTGGGTATTGGTTTGCCGGGGGCCCACTGCTCTCCTCCTCTGCACCTCCGCAGCACAACATAACTTCAAGTAGTCCTAGCTCTAGCTGCACTCTCAATAAGCCATTCATGGTAAATGAATGAATCACCTGAAAGTATTTCAAGGCTCAATTTTTTTTCCAACACAACTTATTGACGCAAGTGTTGGTGATGGGGAAACTACCTTCAACATTCAATTTCATTACCCCCAACCTAATAATTTGAACATTTGTTAGATTGTTAGGCTGTGAGTTTACAAGTCTAATGTACTTTTTTACCCTTCAAGAATAGTGATGAGGTTGCGTCGATTGATACTTTGATTTTATTATATGTTTTCTAGTAGATCTGCTTATAACAATATGTATAGCTTCATAGGTATGGATGGTGCCATTACACTTAGTTTAATTCCTATGTGGTTGCTGTCTGAGTGTAAATTTAAGCTATATGATCAATCTGCAATTTCAGTTATTCTATTAATGAAACTAGTTTCCTTTTTTAAGTTTTAAACAAGTTTGTTCCTCAAGGGAGTAGCCAAAGATTACTGCATAGTGAATGCTGAATAGTGATTAAGCATCAAAGGAAGTTCTGACCTAGTAGTCAAAATGATGTTTTATGTGGTTTTGTATTTTTTTAACATACACCACTCTTTGATTTAAATTCATATATATTATCTGTACCAAAAAAGAAAATAAGACTCATTAGTGTGACAAAATACATTTGTTTTTGCTATCATCAATCATTATTTTTGTCTTCTTTGCTTCTAACCACCACTTGATTATAATTATGTATGTAACATCCCGTATGCATCCGGTGTATTAACATATTACTTAATCAGATAAGCGCAGTAATAACTTTAATCAAATAATAAAACTATCAGAAGCGTTTTCGAAACCATATTTCTTGATTCATTATGTATAGTGTGTAAAATTACATCACAACACAAGCCCTTGCTGATCCAGAATAACATAAACATAGGCAGATAACCAAAAGTATCACAATCAACTGAAACAGGAGGAAATCACAACTGCATAACTTAAACAGGTTATGTACATATACATCATCTGACACTCGCAGTGTCTATATAAAAGAATAAACATCTAAGTGCTTCGATCTCAAAGATCACATCCTCACACGAGGGCATACAATAACCAAATAGTGTTTATACATCATAAACATAAACATCACATGTGTACACACACATCTTCCCTGAACCAGGGACACAAAATACATCAACAGAACCAATGAGACACCATGCTCTCAAAAATGCTGCCAAGCAGCTACACAGGAACTGTCTCTACTGGGGCCTCCCGCCCTGAAACCTATCATCTCTGCCAAATGAATCACCTGCAAAAACATAATCCCCACACGGGGTGAGATACACATCTCAGTAAGCTCAGGGCCCTTGGAGGCATCTCCTCCACCTTGGCTCACTTTCCATGACACACGTCATCAAGGCATCACAAACAATCTGGCCTCCCGGCCCTCATAACAATACATAGCCAAGTCATCTAGCTCTAATGTATACTGCGGAACAACGCCGCCACGATGCATCATCATCAGCATCAAACCTCAGTGTGAGACCAGAACTCACATCCGTGCCATCCCATCGGGACCTACCCCTTATGCATGGATGCACGTATATGACACCTTCGAGAATAGGCTTCAACCACGATGGGACCACCTATCTCTTGGTCTTAAGGGATCATCATCACCATGGGATCATCATCACCCAAGAGCAAACCAAACTAGGAGGTGCGCTCTTCTCTTAGGGAGGTCCATATCTGTCTAACTGGCCAAAAGATCTAATCACAGGTATCCATACATACAAGGCATAGATTCATGAATACATATCATTATGAGCAAGTAACAACCATTGAATGCATGCATCATGAATGCAACCATCACTCCCTCGGAGTATGGTGGAACACAACAGTGGGAAACATCCCCAAGGAACCAAGAACTTACCTGGCAAAGTCGTGCTCTGTGGTTCAGTCCCAAAACTGTGGGCTACGCCACTGACACCCTCGGTGTCACGCCCTATACAAGGCACACAAGCAAAAATAATCACCATCTTATCCGTACAAAGCATTTATTTCTAGCAAAACATGCGGAAAAACATAAACTGCTGCATAAAATTCTACAGATTTTACACCCACTTGGAAAAATCACAAATCCTTGCAAGAAGCTCCTAAAATCACGAGAATTTAGAGGCATCAAGATTTATCTCTCATATTTTAAACAAAACTAGTTTCATCAAAATCCATGAACCACAGCCTCTGCAGCAAACCAAAAACCAGAACTGTCACGCACTAAAATAGTGCTAACAGCAACATACCAACTCAAATAGTCATCTTTCAATGACAACCCACATCAGGTTACTCGTCCAAATGAGCTGATATTTTACAGGCATGAATTTCGCATACCCATCTTTCTATTGCTATAGAAAGCACTTGAGTTGGATCATCCTAGACAGATTTATGGTTTTTGCAAAAATGACCTCTGCAGCAGAAAAATCTGTTAAAAACAGAGTATAACAGCCTGTTATAACTCTGCACCACAATTTCTAGGAGTCTCCAAAAATAGCACGAAAATTCCAGAATATACCTAACTCTCTTAGCTTTCAAATGGCATCGGTTTTAGATCATTTGGACATCGATAGCTCCTGCTATGGAAAAAACACCAGAACTGCCCAAATAGGTGTTCTTGGCTGTCATGAACATGCATGCATGATTTATGCATGGAACACCATATCAGCTTAAAATCAACTTCTACCCACTCCAAAACATACTTCAAAACTGTCTCATCCTCCTAAAACTCAGCATTCATTAATTTCACTTCAAACCCTAACCCTAACCTCAAGAATCAAGGAGAAATAGGAGCAGATTTCAAACCTTAGAGTTCAATAGACCAAAATGGAGGGTAGACCAGCACTCTATGGTTTCCAATCGTGGTTCAGCGGTGCCAAACGAAAATGGGCAGATTCAAAACCCACTCTTCTCGTCAAATCACCAACACCAAAGCTCAAAAGCAACAAAGAACAAGGAAAATGACTTTCTTCCTTGCTTGCTTTGTGATTTCGGCCACTAATCAAGTGGAAGTGGCAAGAAGAGAGCTTGGGATTGAGGAGAAACCAGAAAAGAAAAAAAGAGTAGAAGAAATAGGCAGAAAACGTAATCTGTTGGCTTTTAACAAGAAATAGGGGTGCGTCCAATGATAGAGTATTTTTAGTTGAGTATTTTTCTATCCTTCTTAGCTTATTTGACCTGTCTTGGACCTTTTTCCTATTCTAATTCAGTTTTTGGCCTAGGCAAGTAAGTGGGCTTAATTGCTAATTGTTGCGTATTTTCGGATTTTTGCTCACTTGATGTCTCTGACTTGTACAGGACCTATAGAGTGCTACCGATCTCCGAATAGAGCGTTCTAGGAGTCCCTGCAAAGATAACAAAAAGATCTACAAGTTTGCTAGAAATAGCCCGAGGCCAATTCTGTCATTTAGAGGATTATTTTAAGCTTTGAAGTTAGCACCTCTGCACTTGTAATTTTGGGCTGCAAATTTGACTTTCATGGTTGTAAATAGCAAATAATTAGATTGTTGGGTTTGTTTGTGTCCCATTTTATTTTCAGAACTCAGTCACTACATATATTAGTGACTTTAGTGAAACTTGGACAACACTCTTTACATTTCAATAAACAAGTTTTATTTTTCATTCCTTTAGTTTTCAAAATCAAACTCTTGTTCTTCATTTTCTCTCAACTGTCCTTGTTTGTTCTTCATTTTGGTTTTTATGTTCTTACATTATCATGCAATAATTCCATGGGGCTTTCACTGATGATGATCATGGAAGGCTAAATCCTCACTCAATCCAAGGAACCAACCTAAGCACAAGGAGAATTTGAGTTCTGGTTTGGTATTTCGAATTCTATGTGAATGTTCATTTTCTTCTTCAATTGTTATTTTGTTTTCATGATTATGAATGTGTTTAGAATTGAAAACGGATTAGGTTATGAATTCATTTCCTAATTTTGAATATTAATCACTGATTAATTGGATGATATTTCAGTTAGGGTTGTGGTTTCAATCAATTTAGGGGTTAAGTCGATTGAGTTGCTTCTAATAAGATTGAATGAACTTTCATAGTAGGATAAATTTATGAGAACAATGATGATTCGAATTGCTTGGTGAGGTGAATTGGATTGATGCTTTAATTCTATTTTACATTACTTCTGTTGAATTCTGTTAGTTTATGTGATGCTCTTTAATTTTAGTTTATGTTTTTGTAAGTTTTACTTACGCACACAAGTTTTTTGACAAAATTTCCCCCTCACTGTTATTCATAAATTGAAGCTAGAACCATATTGATTGTGTCTCTGAGTCGACCTAGGTTAATCCTGTGCTACAGAATTAACGTAGTTAAATTGTTTTGGTGCATGTCAACAACGTAACATCATCCAGCAAGTACTAACTACACTCGTACCTCCGACAAAGAACAAACTGTCCTTACTTTCGTAAATCCGTTTAATTATGCAAATAACACCCAAAATACCTTAATTAAATTTAGTGATATTACAATGTAGGTGGGGTGCCGTATGTATATACAAATTACTCAGATAGATGAAACTAAAAACAATTTGATACTTAGTGAAAAGGAAGCTTGGGTTAGTATTCAAATCTGCCTATTTTCTATTCTTCCTTGTTTCTTAGCTTCATTGTTTCCAAAGTTGGAGTTTTTAAGCTTTTCTTTCTCTCTTTTGTCTTTTGAAATTTCTGCTGTGCAATATGATACAACAACAAAAATTGTATCTTCGTGAGGGAACACTTCTTGATGGAACTGTGAAAAAGATCTTATCGTATGGAGGCCAAATTAAGCTAGGAAAAACTAATAGAAGGTCAGTGACTACTTGGATTTGTATGGCTTTGTGCATATTTTTTCTTGTTTGATAAATCACAATTGGGATTCTGCTAGGTATTATTCTTTCTTTCAAGGAATAATTCCATCTTAGAGAACCATTGGATGTTTTCAAGTTGGATTCCTACATATGGCTGATGGAAAAGATAGAGAACAACTCATTGGCATATAAGTGTTTTCCAAACCGAATGTATGATTTGCCTCAGAAATGGGTGGAATGGTTTTGAGCTGCATTAACACTAATGAAACAAATTGGCCAATCCTTGCTATTAAACTTTTTAGTGGATTGCCATTGTGTTGCCTTTCTGCTTATTCCTGATTCTGTTTATTTTGAAGAAATAATCACTTATTTCTCTCAATTCCTTGAAAAATCTATTTAAAAACAAGTGAATATCTATTCAAACTAATCTCAACAAAACATGCAGTAAAACTGTTGAACAGATTTGAGTAGTGTTTTACAACTATTAATTTGAGTATTAATCTTTTTAAATATCTACTGCACCCAAATGCTTTAGTTATTAGGTCCTGGCACACACGAAAGTTCTATATTTATACACTCCCTGCTCATGCGTGGCTTTAATACTCAATCAAAGGCTCTAATGACTTAATGACCAATTCTATCTAAAACTTAAGATACCAGGTATAGTTACATGAATGGTTTTATATCCTTAGTACATCTTTGTCAAGTTTAAAAATTAAGTCACTTGTGTTTGAGTGATATATTCCTTGTTACTTACCTCATCCGATGGCTTAAAAATACCTCGAGCTTCAAAATTTTCTCCATGATCAGTTATTGTAACTTTTGCTCCACTTCTGAATTTTGAATCACCTGTCAACATTTAATAAAATATCCTCCTTGACTCTTAACTCACATCACTCTTGTAAGAGCAACAATAACCATAGCCTTAATTCACTAGGTGAGGTCGACTACATGGATCATAAGATGTAATTGGGATTAGTTAAAAACAAAATTATCTTAGATATTGTTCATCAGGAAATGCTTTTTAATAATTTTCTCTAATGTCCTTATTGGTCTCCTTCCACCCCTTTCACAAGGCTAAGAACCATGCAATTTACTCTTCTCACTTGTGCCTCCAATTGCCTTCTTTGTATGTGTTAAAACTACCTTAATGAAGTTTCTACCATATTTTCCTCAATATGTGTTTGTTAGGAATCAAGAATAGAAATAAGAAAGAACAGAGAAATTTTATTGAATGGGATGAAAAGAAAAGTCCAATAGGAGAGAAAACTTCCAAGGGTTTCCCCTCACAATGAGTGTATGCTCAATTTACAAATGACAATACATCTGAATGAACTCTTCTACCCTTCTTCCTCTTTTTTTTTTTATCTAATTGACTAACTAACTCATTAATATTCTAACTAAATAAAGTTAAAAAAATATAATGTGCATCAATCCTTGTTCTTGTATAATTTTCTTTGTTATTTGCCTACCTATCATAGTTTTAAATTATTCCCACGCTCATATATATCCTTATCATTGTTCTATCATTTGACATTCTGGTTTAGCTGCTTTGTTGTTAAAAGGCTTCATAGGCATTTTTACATCTTAAAGATTTATATATCAACTTTAGGGATTTTATTTTTTAAATTTAGATTAAGCCTGCTTATATATGACAACCTGGCATTTTAAATGAACCTATTGTATGCCTTTCAGTGGATTGTTGCATGTTTCAAATATCTTTGGAGCTGAAGTTACTTTTGTCAGTAAAATACTTTATGTTGATGAAAATGTCAAAGTTCTTATGGTGAAGTCAATGTTTCCTGATAAAATTTCTCTAAGGTAATGGATTGCTGACTTTAACTTCCTTCTGTAATTGCTGGATACATTTCAGTTTATTCCTATTTCCGTAATTGCTAACAATGAAAAAGATGATAGTAATTTACTTTTCTTTCCATGCATCATTGCTGACCTTGAGAGTGAACCTGGCCTTTTTCTATCAAATAAAGAGGTATATATATTATTATTTTCCTATTAATGATCTCTGGATTTTACTTGTTGATATTGATAGATGGTTTAATTAATTTTTTGGTCATGAAAAGAGAGTCTGTATGGAGGTTGATATGATGGCAAAGAAATATAAGCAAATACCACCTTCTGTCACCACTCAAAGATTAGAACCCCTACCAACTAGTGCCTTGCCTTTTGAAAATGAAGCACTTTATGCACACTGGAAGTGGTTTAAGTTTGAAAAATAATGATGAAACAAGTTGACACAAAAAGCATGATATTTTTCACTACCAATATTTTATTGATTACTTCTATTTGCCCATCTGATTCAGGATGAAATGTTGTGCTATACTTCAAAATAGTACCCTGCAATCTAAAAATTTCCTTCCAAATATTGCATTCTAAAAAATAGGATCTCTATCACTTACTATCGATATTGGAATGCCATGTAGCCTCATAATTTCTTTCATGAACACTTCAGCTATACTCTTTGCTATGAAAGGATGCTTTAGCATAATGAAATGTGCATATTTACTTAATTTGTCCACCACCACTAAAATACAATCATATTTCTGAAATTTGGGGAGTGCAGTAATGAAATCCATGCTGAATTCTTCCCATACAGCATTAGGAATAGGAAGAGGTTGCAGAAAACCTTCAGTAGAGGAAGTTTATATTTATTTCTCTGGCACACCAGACATTCTGCTACATACTTTGTTATATCAGCCTTCATTCCCATCCAGAAAATAAATTGTGCAATTCTCTTATATGTTCTATATACACCTGCATGTCCTCCTATTTTAGATGAATGAAACTCTGCCAATAGTCTTGGTATCCATTATGATTTAGCTGATATGACTAATCTAGCTTTATAATAAAGTCTCCCATTCTCCAGTGTGTAATGTGTATGAGTATTAGGGTCCTTTTCCAAATCTGAATGTATTTTTGCCAAAATTGAATCTTGTAGAACTTGTTTGTCAATGTCTGCAACTTCAGGCCAATATATCTTGGAAATGGCTGTTAACTCCACTGGTTCTTCTCTCCTAGAAAGTGCATCAACTACTCTATTGGCAGCTATCACTTTATATCTGATTTCAAAATCATAGCCCAATAAATTTGTTGATTTTTAGTATTAATTATCTGATCTAAGAGAAAACAAAGGCTCTTCTGATCAGAATATATTATGAATCTTCTTCCCAACAAATATGGTCTTCAATGTTGAATTACTAAAACAAGGGCCATCAATTTCAACAATACAGTGAAATTTGAGGTCAGTAGTCTCCCAACTACTTTCTAGGTACCTTTCCCTTCAACTGTAACCTTTTATTTATAATCTCTCCTCACTTACGGTTAGTTATAACTAATTGTCCATTAACCCACTAACTGAAAATAACGGCTAAAATGGTAACTCCACCTTTTATAATATTGTCCCCATCTCCTACCCCTATCACCCATAAACAAGAAACAAATCTCCTCATAAACAGGAATTAAATCTCCCATAAAAAGAGAGAGACAAATAAAGGATAAACAATAAACAAGATAAAAACTTCGTATAATATATCTGATCAGATTCGGTTTAAATTTATTTCCCCTAAACTCAATCCCACGAATCTGGACAGATTCATCTACAAGACTTGACATCATTGTTACTAGACATGAGATTGATTATAGTGTTAACAAGGTTTGCAATTTATTGCTCAACCTTTGTTAGATCACTGGAAGGCAGTCAGGTGCATACTTAGATATCTTGTGACACTCATATGGCTTAAATTTGTAGCCAGCACCCAATCCTGACAAATACAGTCTTTCTACATTTTGTGATTCTGATTGAGCCTCGGATGTTGATGATAAAAGGTCCACTTCAGGTGACTGCATTTTCATCAGTCAAGTGCTGAAGTAGAATACTGAAGTCTTGCAATTACATCTTCTGAAATTCTCTGGATTCAGTCAGTACTTCAGTAATTAAAGATCAGTTGTGACACATCAGTTACTTTTGGTGACAATCAAAGCATTGTTGCTTTCAGTAACAACCCTGTTTTGCACTCAAGGACGAAACTTATAGATTGGGAATCACTCCCTCGTGATCATTCATGTCCCAACTTCTGTTCAGGTTGCTAATGTTCTCAGCAAGCCTTTATCCAAGGCCCACTTATTCTACTTGAGGGATAAACTTAGAGTCATTGATTATTATCAATGACCCTGAGTTTGTGGGGGAAGTGTTAGTGTATATCAGTTATTGCCAATAACATGTAAACATAAATTGCTAAATAAAACTTGTAAACTGAGAGATCCTTGCAAATCAAAACAAGAAAAAATGCCATAAAATGACAAAACAACCCCACCTAGAATGTGAACAAAAGTGAAACTAAACCATGTCCAACTCTAGACTAACCGTAGACTTGAATATGGCGTGAATAATAAACATTTGCCACTATAAAACTATGAAATTTTGAACAAAATTATAAAATAATGTTGAATAAAGTAGATAAAAAACGAAAACAGTTTAACAAAATCCAACTTACCAAATACATTTTCCCATAAAGAAAGGCATATACAGTCAGCACTGTTAGTGGAGTGTTTAAAAAAACAAAAAAAATCTACAGATGAAGAAAACCTTAGACATAAATATATGTTTGCTGATGATTCTAAAACTAGTGTGGGAAATTTCAATGACTTGAGTTACAATGTTAGTGCTAGTGTAATGCATAGTTGGCTTCTTCATCTCATTCTGAATTGTAAATAAATATATAAAAACATTTGGAGAAAGACACCTCATTCTTCATGTCATGAAAGGTTTTGTATCTAAGGAGAAAGACATTTGGAGATTCATACATGATAAAAATATAGAATAAAACTTGATGATTGTGATGAACACGTAAGAGATGTATTTTCCACTAGTTGCTTTTTGGTGTGTTTATGGTTTGATTAGAAAAACAATCCTATGCTTTGATTTAAAATTATATATGCATATGTCTAACATAGTATTAATTAAATCTTGGTTGTTGTTTTAGGTGGTTGTTTTTTACTCAGTGAGGATCTTAAGGCATCTTTGAACTTATTCTTGGTTCACGAAACAAATAGTCATTGCTACCGTCTCCCTCACTGGATTGTGTTGCTGTTGATATTGACCATACTTTGAGGTATGTCCATTGTTCCATATCTTATGTGGTTAACACTTCCTTTGTTCATATATGACTATTGCTTTGTCACACCATTCAATGCATTGTTAGTCAACCTTAGTTTCCCGTTCAAGGATCAATTCAATGAGTAATACAGATAGTTTGGATTACTCATTGAATTGAATTTTGAATTGTCCGTTTGGATAGTTTAGGAAGTCATATATTGTATACATGATGTGTAAATACAAGTTAAGTTTGGTTTCTTTAATTTAATGAAATTTTGGTGTTACTGCATATTGCTTTGATCTTCGAGTGCATACTAGATTGTGGTGATTTCAAATCACCCCTTTCATGTCGTGTACTTGGAGACCAATGCGAAATGCTGCCGAAATTTCATTAAATTAAATAAACCACATGTAACTTGTATTTACGAATCATGTATACAATATATAACTTTCGGAATGGGATATGGCCCTACCTTATTAACATTTAGAGCTACATTTTCATGCATTTAACATTTTGTGCAATATCATCATGCCAACTTATTTGAAAAAACATAGATCGTAATTGGATAAAATCACCGCGCATTAGTCAGCAGTATGAAAATGGGGTTGAACATTCCTCCAATTCGCCACATGTAATGCAACTCCTGAGCATGAAAATTATTTTTGTCCTTGTGTTAAGTGTGGAAATGGGAGACGATAACCACTAAATGAAATTAGATCACACCTAATCTGTCACGGAATCATTCCGAGTTACACAAAATGGATCTGGCACAACGAATTGCCGGATATGCCAACATTTCAAACCACTACACAGTTTGATGTAGACACAGGATATCATATTGAAGACATGCTACGCGATCTTGGAGAAGCCAATTTTCGGCAAGCACATGCACCTACTTATGAGAAATTACAAAGTGATTCACAGATGCCTTTGTATTCTGATTGCACAACCTTCACATGATTGTCAGCAGTGTTAGCTTTGGTTAACCTAAAGGCTAGATTTGGGTGGAGTGACCAAAGCTTCACATAATTGCTAGTTTTGTTGAAGAAAATGCTTCCAAAAGACAACACTTTGCCGAAAAATCATTATGAGGCGAAGAAAATTTTATGTCCTATGGGTATGCAGTACCAGAAAATACATGCTTGCCCTAATGATTGTGTTCTGTACCGGAATGACCTTGCTGATATGCAAAACTGTCCGACATGTGGGGAATCACGATACAAAGTGAACGAAGATGAATGTCATGATGAACTAGGCATAAACAATACTCGTCCAGCAAAAGTCTGTTGGTATCTTCCAATTATTCCTATATTTAAGCGGTTGTTTGCTAACGCCGATGATGCATGGCAAGAAGACAGTTTACACTAGGCATTGAAGATTCCTTAAACTTTATCACCCATATAGGCGATTGAAAAAAGCTTTTTATGGAAGTCAAGAGACAGAAAGTGCACCTACACCATTGACTGCCCATGAAGTTTATGACTGTGTGAAGGACATTGTCACTGTGTACGGGAAGACCCAAAAGAAGGATGCTAACGAAAGAAACATTTGGAAGAAAAAGTCAATATTTTTTTATCTTCCATATTGGTCTGATCTTGATGTAAGACATTGTATAGACGTCATGCATGTTGAGAAAAATGTTTGCGATAGTATAATTGGCACCCTACTTAATATTAAAGGCAAGACAAAGGATAATTTAAAATGTCGTCAAGATCTTGTTGAAATGGGTATACGCCAACAGTTTCATCCAATTAGTAAAGGTCGACAATCCTATTTGCCCCCAGCAAGTCACACTTTGTCTACAAAAGAGAAAAAAGATTTTTGTCAATGCCTGCGTAGCTTGAAAGTCCCACAAGGATACTCTTCAAATATCAAGAGCCTTGTTTCCGTAAATGACCTCAAATTGGTTGGTTTGAAGTCTCATGATTGTCATGTGTTAATGCAACAATTATTGCATGTTGCGATTTAGGGTATATTGCCAGACAAAGTTAGGGTTGCCATTACTCGCCTGTGCTTCGTGTTTAATGCTTTATATGAGAATAGTTGGATGATTTGGAGAATGAGGTGGCTATTGTCCTTTGTCAATTGGAAATGTTTTTCCACCCTCTTTTTTTGACATAATGGTCCACTTAATTGTTCATCTAGTGAGGGAAATCAGGTTGTGTGGTCTGGTGTTCATATGCTAGATGTATCCGATTGAACGGTACATGAAAGTCTTAAAAGGTTATACTAAAAATCAATACCGACCTGAAGCTTCCATTGTTGAAAGGTACGTTGCCGAAGACTGAATTGAGTTTTGTTCTGAGTACATGGATTCAGTTAAACCTGTTGGTATACTTGAAAGTCGTTATGACCAGTCAACAAGAGGAAAGGGTACACGAGGATTCAATGTTGTAACTATGAGTCGACAACAACTTTCACAACCTCATTTGTATGTTTTGAATAACACGACTGAGGTAATGCCGTACTTAGAAGCTCACAAACAACATTTGACAAAGACTTACCCCAGAATGAACATCATGAAGGTGTTGCAAGAACATAACAGAACTTTCATTACGTGGTTTAAGGCACAAATATTGAGTGATGACAACGCTTCCTCAACATTAAGACTGTTCGCTATTGGCCCAAACTTGAATGTACCCACTTGGAAGGGATATGATATCAACAACTATTCTTTTTACACAATGTCGCAAGATGATAAAAGTTATGTGCAAAATAGTGGGGTTACAGTCGATGCTGACTCGTTACACTTTTGCGGTGCATCTGATAACAACCCAATTCAAGCATCAATGCCATACTTTGGGGTAATTGAAGAAATCTGGGAGCTCGATTATAGTGCATTTAGAGTTCCGGTATTCAAGTGTAAGTGGTAAACGGTAACACAGGTGTCCATCAAGACCATCTTGGATTCACTTTGGTTGAACTTTATAAAGTGGGTTACAAGGATGAGCCTTTCATTATGGCAGAGCAAGCAAACCAGGTGTTTTACATCAAAGATCCGTGTGACACTCGATTTTCAATTGTTTTACAAGGAAGAACATTTTTTAGTAGTATGCACTTTCTTGATGATGAGTCACTGGATATCTGTGAAATGTCTGCTTTCTCATCACGGATGCCTTCCATAGTTGAAGACAATGACGTTGACGATGAACATGCCAATCGAATTGATCATGATGAAGGTTTATGGGAGAACATGAAATCATAATTGCTGACTTTCAAAGTAATGTATTTTCAATATGTAGGTTTTCGAATGCTTATGCTTACCTTTAATGTTAATGGCTTTTAATACTTTTATGTTATATAGGTGACTTATGTGATTTCGTTGTTTGGTTTTGCTTGCAGATTCATGGTGACACCCCCATTGTCTCCTCCCAATTCACAACATCAGCATTCAGATTTGACGTCTACGAAAAGTAGACAATCGACCCGGCTAAGAAGCTTGACTCGTAGAGACTTGGATCAGCCAAGGCCAATAGTGAATGTAAATCCATCAACTAGAAGAGCATCTGGTAATTACAAAGAAAAATTCCACAGTTATCTCGGGGTTATGGCAAGAGACAAAATTCCCATAATCCATGCTTCTTGGAAAGATGTTCCTGAAACATTGAAGAATCTAATTTGGGAAGACATTTTGGTATATTAACTTGCTCAATGTTTATGATAAAGTTCGGTTGTATGTTATGATATTGTTATTGGAAACTGTCCAATTTTGTTTACTACTGCAGGGAAAATTTAGTATCCCAGAAGCTGATAAGGCCAAGAATAAGATAATGTCATTGGTTAGCACAAGATGGAGGTCATTCAAATCTGCTTTAACCACAAAATACATATATGCTGAAGCTGAGAGCCAAAATGATAATCATCCTTCAGTTCGATATTGTATACATCCTCAAACTTGGGAGCAATCTATTGCTTGCCGAAAAACATCAACTTGGCAGGTTAGATGGCAACGTATGTTTTACTATAATTACATTATTGTTGCAGTATTGAAGTTGAACTGACTCAATGAACTACATTTCCAAATTCTGATAGGGAGTAAGCTAACTTGCAAACAAAAATCTGCCCCGGTTGACGCACTTATACAAGAATTGGCTACTCGTGTTAGCATAAAGGGAAGTTGTGTTGAAACTGCAGCCAATCCATCTGGGGAAGAGAATGCTACTGATGTGGTGCCAAGCATGGGGCTGTTTGTTGAATCTCATGGGTCGACAAAGCTAGTTGCGTTGGGCAAAGTTTGCAATGGAACCTCATCAATTCACAATGTTGACTACGCAAATGATGTTGTACGGGTAACTGTTGAAACTATTTATGATGGGGACGCACTTGTTCCATATCCAACGTCAGAGATTATGTATGTCAGAGATACCCTACACACATTTGTCACTTGGCCCAAATGTTTGGTGAAAGCAGTATCACAGAAGGTATAAACATGTTTGCTTGCAATTAAATAATCTTTGGATTTTTATAAATACATTAAGTAACACTTGGTTATTTGTTATGTGTGTCAAATACATAGGCTGCATACATTAGTTCAGAAAACATTCCTGAAGCATTTAATAGGTCAAATAAAGTGGAAGCAGTTGATCCTTTGGATGAATTGATGAAGAACGTCTATGATGTTTAACATAGGCCTGTACAGTTGTCATGGGAACCATTAAAGTTTGGGATTGCTAATGTAGAAACAACATTCTTCATCACACATTCAAATATTAATGAAATTATATCAGGTGACAAGTATTTGAACATTTCTATACTACAACTGTGGATTATGTAAGTAACAGACCATTGAATGTCTCATTTCATGTCCTACTTAAAGTTAGTTGTTACAATATCTATGTTTAACAATTTCAATTTCACTTCAAATGTTAATAATAGGTTTATGGATCAGTGGAGTATAAGGTTAGGTTATAGTTCAATGTATGGGTTCCTGGATCCTCAAATGATACATAATGCAAAGGACAAACGTTTAGAATGTCGACAATACATTCAAACATGGGTCAAGGAATCACAAAGAGAGGTGTACCTAGGAGCTTATATTTGAATAAGTAAGTATGAAACTAATGACATATAAGGGATAAGTGTACTTGTTTATTTTTGGTTGCTAATATATATAAAATACAGCACACATTGGCAGCTTTTTGTTCTTTGTCCGTCGACTCATACAGTTGTGTGGTTTTGTTCATTGCGGAAGAAGCCAGATATTCACATCAAAGTTGTACTTAACAAGTAAGTTGTACCAAGAATTAATATTTTCACATTATGAACCGAAGTTATCCCTACAAGATAAAATTCATGCTTAACCTACATGTATGTTGCATTTCATAAATTAGTTCACTTAAGGGTTAGAATACGGGTGTCGATGGTAAATGCAATGCATCTGCACCAAACTGGATTGAACTCAATGTTAGACATTTAGTTGACCTTCATGCAGATTGTGTTGTCGTACTCTATTTGCAAATGTGAAATTTACATTTAAATGTTCTGATATTTAGAGCCATGTGCAAAATGGAGGCTTTGAATGTGGGTATTACGTAATGCATTGGATGTGGAACATAGTGAGTGGGGGTTTGAAGAATGAATGGACCAAGGTATAACAAGTTGAACACATTTTAATGTTTAGTTGAATTTGTTAAATGGTTCCAAACTATAAATGTAAACAAATGATTTTGTTTTTTGACTTATTGTTGTAGTGGTTTAGTGATGGCACAACGTTAGACATGGAGACCATAACAACATTTGAGGAAAAAATGGGCATCATTTATGTTAGAATAAAAAAAACAAATCAATGTATGTTGTTTTGTATGTTGTACGAGTTTTTGTAAAATATTTCGCCTTCGCATTTATTATATATTGTAGACATTGTTCCCAAGTTCGAGGCCTTTAATGGAATACTAGCAAATTGCCTGCTTTTTTTTTTCCATTTAGACTTCAACATAGGGCCAACATATATATGTGTTATATTTTGTTCGACAAATGAAACTACTTTGCAGGTCATTGTTTAGGCGGAGATTGCGATAGTGCTGATGGTACCCCATTTCAATGGATCAAACAACCATAAGGTTTGAATGGTCCACTTATTAAACAAGTGAAATGATATTTCTGATTGTGTTCTGGTTATCAGGAAGGTCAAATGTCGGGAAGTCATCTCTTCTTAATGCACTGACTAGACAATGGGGGGTTGTGCGGACATCAGACAAGCCTGGCCTTACACAGGTATCATAAGTTCTTGAAAGTTGGCACATTTTGGAAAGTTGAAAGATAAAGTGTGTTGATAGATGAAATGGTCTTCTGTAACAAATGATGAATACTTTGCAGACAATCAATTTCTTCCAGCTGGGAACAAAGCATTGCTTAGTTGATTTGCCAGGATATGGATTTGCTTATGCAAAAGAAAAAGTGAAAGAATCTTGGGAGGAGCTTGTAAGTATGTAAACTATATTCAATCTCTCAAGGTTAGGTTGTTGTTAAAAATTTGGTTTAGCCTATAAAGTATTTTGATATCATTCCATAGGCGCTAGACTTCCCATATTTCAAGGTTATGTGTTAAAGTTTAATCACTATTTTGTTGGATTAAAACATCACTTGTCATGGTAGATTGGTTTTGAGTTTTGATCACCTGCCTATTCATAGCTACTGTACTTGTGGGGCAAGGAAGAGGCCACAGGGGCTAGAGGGACATCGATTCAATTCTGGCACTGTTTTATTAACCCGCCAAGATAAAAATAATTGTGTTAACTAATCCATGGTTTTGTGCACTAAACTAATCGAGTTGTTTCTTGGAATTTGATTTTTGCCCTGGTATACTGCTTCCAGTTTTACTGTTAATGGTGCCCTGACTAGGGAGAATGATTAAAATCATGTTAATAATTTTTTGGTGATAAATAATGAGTTTCACTACGACAAAAGAAATTACAAAAAGTTTGGAGGAAAAGCAATCCTCTTTGACACAGGATCAAAACATGGTGATATATAAAGTTTAGCACTGGCCAAGTCTTCAAAACTTAGTTTGATGTTGATGTTGATGTTAGACTTAAGAGATTCACCAAATTTTATACAGAAATCATGTTAGATACTAAGCTAGATTTCTTTGGTTTATTCACTTAATAAAAAATAATTGTCTAATTGTCTATACAAAAGTGAGTGATGAAATGGTTTGTTATTCATGTGTCTATACAAATAGTTCATGAGGAGAATAAGGATGGGAAGGTTTATTCTTGGACGAATAAACAGTAATAATACACAGTTAATGTATCATGAGTAAGTTACAAGAGTTTCTGTTGGAAGTTTAAGAATTTAAGACTAAAGTTTTTCATTTTGCAACATTTTGAGACTTCCATGGAAAGGGATAGCAATTTTGCCAGTACAGTGGCATGCCTTGTGGATGAGACTATTTGCGTCAATCATAGCACCATTTGGAGGTTTTTCTGCTAGTGGCTTCAAAAGAGATTTTAAAATCAAAGTATGTTCTTGCTCTTTATACTAGACATTTATTTTGCATCCATCACTGTTTTCCATTCACTTTGAAACTCCCGAACATATTAAAACATTTTAGATGGAAGAGTAAGTGAATTTTTGTGTTTTTGGTGAGCCATCACTTGTCAAGTTATAAGGTTAACTTCAGTTTCAATTTTTTATTATTTGGGAGTTTTAGTAATTTAAAATTTTCATAAATAAATTATAAATGTAAGGTTGGTGAAAGCATTATTTACTATTTTGTAGCAAAATTAATACATCCTTTTCAGTATATGCTTTCAACAATTCAAGTTTTAACTTTATTTCTTCAGTATGGCTTAACTTTTTTTCTACTTCACAGATCTTTGATATCATTGGCTTTGTCTATCAATACCTTAAGTTATTGAGCCAAGATTCTCCACAAGAATGGATATTTAAGGAACTTCAGAATATTGGCAACATGGATTTCAGATTTGCGGAAGAGTAGCCTCCAGATGATTATGCTGCTGAGCTTGTAGGTTTCTAAATTATTTTCTTAAAGTTGTTTTCATGGCAATATAAAGGTCAAACCTTTTCTTTTCTTTTTTCTGGTATGAGTTGAAGTATGTTTAATTAACAGGGAGGAGAGGTCCTCTTATGTTAGTGCCTTTTGAAAATCTTGGTGTTTGAAATGATGCAGTTTTGGTACAAGAACATTACCAAATCACTACTTATTTGAGTGGACTATGATGTTAGTTTATGTTGGATCTTTGTCGTAAAAGAATAGTAACTGCTTTTTTTTTTTTTTAATAAACTTAGGATTTAATTGAAGCACTCAACTGGTCTATAATATTTGACAATTAATTGTAAATTTCTGTCATGAACCAATAATTATCTGGACAGGTAATAAAAGAAGACATGACGAGAGCTTTAAAGAACACCAACATGAAGCCTCTAAGCCATTCGACATATTTGACATTACAAGTTTTGTGTGAGAGTTTCTACGACCCTCATGAGGAGCTGTGTTATCTAAATGATTTGTTTCTTGATGATTTGAAGGCATTTATCCCTGGGCTTCTCTCCCAGGTTGATATGAAATATTTATTATTAGTATTTTCTATTATACTATTTACAGTTTTATTGTCTTCCAAATTCCAATTATGATGGTTTTAGGAGTAAAACATATGTTGTCAATATTGTTAGTCATTGGTGAGCAACATGCACCTGAATGTGTCATGTGTGTTGTGCCGACTCCTGAGGTGCACATGGATGAGCAATTGTTATTGTGCTTGGAGCTTGTAATTTTATTGCTTGTGCTATCCAAATTGCTCCCTATTTTGACACTTGTGCATATAGAAGTCCTATGCCATAGGTTGATAATGCTAACAACTGCTATGAAACAACTACTCCTCGATGATTTGTCGTAGATTTATTGATTTTTACTTTATTTGTAAACATGAGTTCTGTTATGAATATGGATAAGTCAGCATAGGTTAGTTGTAACCCTTTTATGATTACTTTAGTTTTGTCTTTAATTCGTAGTTGTGACATTGTTGGAGATTTATTCTTTTATATCTTAACTTTGTACAGATATACATGGAGGGTCTATGCCATGGAAATATGTCAAAAGAAGAAGCAATTAACATATCAAATATATTTAAGATGAGTTTTCCAATTAATCCACTCCCTATTGAGTTGAGGCATGCTGAGCGTATTATTTGCCTCCCATCTAGTGCCAATTTAGTTAGAGATGTCAATGTAATGAATAAGTCAGAAAAAAAATTAGTGGTTGAGGTAATTTCAGTTAGATTGGTTTTTGATTGTATTTCACCATGTTCCATAGATATTTGGTTTTCAATGATCCCTGACAATTTCTCCTGCTTCTTGCATTGGTTTTGGTATTTATGCAGCTTTATTTTCAAATTGATCAACATTTTGGTCTGGGGTCATTCTAATTGAAAGCTTTAATTGATCTTTTTTATGAAATTGTGGAGGAGTCATTTTTCAATCAACTGAGGTGACAATCTGTTGCTCAAAGTTTCTTATATTTGACATCTGATATTTGTTAATGATGATAGGTTTTCTCTTCTCCTATTTTCTCATGATTGATTTTCTTGCCCAAATGCACTTGTACTAGCATTTACTTGAGAGCGTGCTACACTAGGTTATTGATTACTTATAAACTCCATTCTTTGTAAACTAGTTCCGAGCATAGGTTATTGATGACTTAATAATGAAATTGTCTTGATTTGGCCTGGAATTTTCTATTATGTTATAGAATCCTAGTTTTGCTGAAAAGCACTTTTAAATTCAATGAAGCCATTCACTTGCAGTCTTTTGCTTAGGTTTAGCTTTCCATTTCTTCATCTTTCGTTTGTCTCTCCTGCCTTCTTGTTTGTCTGTTTGGGTGCTAAAATTCATGTATCTGAATACAGGACAAAAGAGCAGCTTGGTTATGTTGTTGAATGTAGCCCACGAGTAACATACCATGTCTTTGGGTTTTGTATGTGTCCAGTCATCTGAGTACAACCCAGTTTACTTGCAAGGTGGAGTTGAAAACTTCTTAAATGGCCTGGAAGAATTGTTGGTAAGTGTTCCTGATTCTTTCAATCTCCATGTTCTTAGCCTATTTGCTTCCTTGTGAACTGCAATTAAGTTAACATGACTTGGGTTCTTATTTCTTAAGAGGTTACAAACCCACCCTGCTATTTATGAGAGAGGAGGAAATGGATGCAAATAGTACAATGCGAGCAATTTGTAATCAGAAGAGTCTGAAAGCTATTCTCCCCCTCAGATGACGACATTAACGTTGTTATAGCCCAAATCTGAATTGTTTATCGTTTAGATCACAGACAATGGGAAATCCATTCCCTGTTTTAATGCTTGTTATGTAGTTTTCTCAAATTCAATGAAAAACAAGAGGTTGGGAAAAAGAGAGAGACACGAAAGCTATTATTCTATGAATTATTTTTCATTTCTCTTTGTAGCAAAATTATCTTTCTCTATTGAGTTTTCATTGCAAAGACAATAAGATGTCAAAAGAACTTGTTCCAAAAAGGCTTTTTTGTTTCTAACTAGATTTTTGATTCCCTTGTCTAAAATATTATATTGAAATGTATATACATTTGCTAAATGAAGACTTATGCTTTGGAGAAATATTTTGGGATTGCAGGATGGACTTGATGGTGATTCCTTTGAGAATTACAAAAGTGGGTTAATGGCAAAGCTGTTGGAGAAAGACCCTTCACTCACATATGAAAGCGATAGATTTTGGAACCAAATTGTTGAAAAAAGGTATTTTATATTCTAAATGGTAGTGGTAGACTATAGTTATTTAAGTTGTCAATTAATGTTGAAGTATCATAACCAGTAGGCACGTATTCCTACATGGTTCAGCTGCCAGATATCTCATGTTCACATTTTGTTATTTTTGGTTACTGCTGAATCTGACCTGTTTATGGAACAATTTCTGCCAAGTGATGATAGAAGTTTAAGGAGGACTAAAAGGGGGCTAGCCTTGTAGGAGATGTCATTATCTACATTTTGTTGCTATATTGATGTTTTATATGATTATAAAACATTCTTTTTTTTTCAGGTATATCTTTGACTTGTCAAAGAAGGAAGCAGAAGAATTGAAGAACATAAGTAAGCATGATTTTGTTGAATGGTACATTGGGTTCTCAATTGTATAATGTCGGTAAATTGGTTAATTTCAAATTTCGTATAATGAAACTCCTTCCATGCTTTTTGCACATCTGTGTATTGACTTTTACAAATGTTGCAAAAATTTACTTAGAATTAAGGTGAATGTTATTGTTTGTAGTTCAAATGTTACAAATATTTACTTAGAATTCAAGTTGGACAACTATATTAATGTTATTATTTGAAAGAAAAAGCAATTATTAGTTGTTATTCATGTTTTAGATTTCCTATTAATGATTCCTTTTACAACACTCTATCTTTCAATTAGTAATTCTAATTTTTTAATTTTGAACAAAAATAAAAAATATACGAAAACGTGATTGTAAGACAGTTACCAATAGTAAAATATATATATATATATATATATATATATATATATACACACATACAATTCTAAGACGATTATCGGAAAACCGTCTTAGAAGGGGTAAAAAAGATTGATAAAAAAATATTCTAAGATGATTATGTTATAAAACCGTCTTAGAAAACTACACATTCTAAGACGGTTCTGGAGGAGAACCGACTTAGAAGATGAAAAAAAAAACAAACAAACAAAGATGGTTTTTCTACATAACCATCTTTGGATACAAATGTTCTAAGACGGTTCAGAGGGCAACCGACTTAGAAGATGAAAAAATAAAAAAATAAAAATAAAACAATCAAAGACGGTTTAACATTCTAAGACGGTTCAGAGAACAGTCGACCTAGAAGATGAAAAAAATAAAAAATAAAAAAATCTATTCAAATTTGAATACAAACATTCTAAGATGATTCAGAGGACAACCGACTTAGAAGATGGAAAAAATAAAAAAAAATAAAAAAATGAAAGGAGGTTTTAGCGTATAATTATCTATGAATACTAACATTCTAAGACGGTTCAGAGGACAACCGATTTAGAAGATGAAAAAAAATCTATTCAAAGACAGTTTTTTTACATAACCGTCTTTGAATACTAACATTCTAAGACGGTTGTACAGCTGTCTTCGAAAACGTGCACTTTCAAAGACGTTTTGATACAAAGATGGATCTAGAATCGTCTTTGTATGTGTTCTAGAACCGTCTTGGAAGAACTTTTTGTAGTAGTGCATACCATATTAACAAAATTCTTTGGATCCATGAGTGTATCCTTGATGAACACTCACTTTAAACGGTCATAAGTCTTCTCCAAATCAATTTTGATGGCCATCCACCCTATTTCATCGGTTTTCCTTTTCATGGAAAGAATAACCTCTTGCACAATAACGATATTGTCCCTCTCTTGGCCAGTAACAAAACTACATTGTGTAGGATTGACTAAGACCAAGACTGTTTGCATCATCCACTTTGGGAATTAGAGTCATCAACGTCTTGTTAATATGCTTGACCTCCCTTAGGTTCCTAAAACACATGTTTAAGAAGTTTACAAATATAAGGTCCAATCACACCCCATCGATTCTGATAAAACAACGTTTGAAATACATATAGGATAGGAAAATCTCCTTAATTTGAGCCAAAAATTCTCATATCTGTCATCATTAGAGAAAAGTTTCCTATAAAAGGCACTCACCATCTCCTTGACAGCCACCGTTTCAGTCACCAAATGACCTCCGTCATCCTTCAGAGCATGAATAAGAGTTTTTTGCCTTCTAATAATTGTCGTCCCATGAAAATCTTCCGAATTCCGATCACCAAATTTCATCCGTTTGCATCTGGATTTCTGAAACCAAATTAGCTCTTCCTAAAAAAGAGTCTGCTCCAGCTCCTCCCACAGTTCACATTTCAGATTACTGAGAAACCTATTATCATTTTGACTGAGCTTCTTATCAATTACATTCAGTCTTCTAATTAATTTCTCCCATATTTTGTACTCTTTAATTCCGGTAATGTGTCCTTCCATGGAAGCCCTCTAGCCGTTTCAGGTACAGTGTCACCCACTGATTGACCTACCACTACATCGTCGTTGCTCCCTATTGACGTTGGCTCTGTGGTCGTCGTTAAACTCTTAGGAATGGAACCCTCCTCTACCTTTCATTCCACCTTCTGTGAATTATGAACATCCATGCAGTCATTCTCCTTATGGCCATATCTCTCGCATTTAAAACAAATGCGATGCAGCCCTTCATATTGGAGGTTCAAAAGGTATCCTCTTGCAATAATCTTAGGTTGAAGTGGTTCATTCAGATCCATCCAGCTCTACGCATATCCTTGCAATTTTATCACAGGACTGAATTGACGTCACTCGATCAATTTTTAACATAGCACCCAATGTTGATCCCACCCTTTTAAGGAACTCATCATTGTATAAAACAATTGATAATTCTGGAATTCTAATCCACACTGCCATCTTCCTACTAATCACAGCGTTTTGCCATGAAAAATTTCCTCCATCGTTGGAAATATATATATAGTGATCCAAGACCATCCATGGTCCTTCAAAGATAGCCCTGTTGTAATCCTCGTCCGACGTCAAAAGGACTTGATAAAAATCATTTGGTACGTCAATAATTTTTATGGATCCTTTCTTTGCCCAGTCTCTCTTTAGCTTTGATTCCAAAGAACGAAAACCGATTTTCCTCCCTAAGACATTGACCATTAGTGAGCCTTTCCACGGTTTACACCATACTGAGAACTCTACATCAAATATCGCCACTTCTTTGAACCTCTCCTTATCCTCCTTTGCCATCGTAATTGGTGGAATCTCTTCCTTCAGTGTGCCAAAACATCTTCCATCGTACGCCAAAAAGGCTACTAGACAGTCTCCTGAAAGCAACTTGTTCATATAAGAGGCCTTTTGCTTCTCTCCTTCGCTCGTAGTGTTCTCTCCGTTCATCTCGATGTCCCCAGCCTCACCTTCCTTCATCCTTTTGACCTTCCTCGTGCTGCAGGAGAGGAGATCATCCCCTTTTCTTTGGAAGACTCCATTGGAACCCTAGCAGCGTTCTCGTTCTCACACTCCGTCTGCTACTAACATGTCATATTTGTTTTTACTGATACCAAGTAATAATTTAATCACCAAAATAAAAATTCGTATTTTTGTTGCTTAAAATGAGAAATTTTAAAGGTATATACATTAATAGTAGTCATAAATATGACTTAGCAAAATTCACGTCTTATATAATTAAAATTGACTGTGTAAAATCAAATTATATATAGATATATATTTCTATCTTTAATTATTAATTAAAAATATTTGTAAATATTATTATTATTATAATTATAACATCTATAATAATATAAATTTTTTATACTTTCAGTGCATAGTCTTTCTCTCTCTCTCTATATATATACACATAATTTATTTATTAAGTTTATATCCTTAATTATTAATTAAAATAAAATATTATTATTTCTTGAAAATTAATTCACATAATTATAAATGATTACTTTTAATATATGAAATTATTGTAAAAAGTGATAATTATTGACATAATATTTTCTTTATCCAAGTTAGGTGTTTAATTTTACATTTTTCAAATAGAAATTAACAATTGTATAACATGCAGAGATTCTGTATAAAATAAATTTGTTCCAACAAACTTATAAAAATAAAATATATATAAGTTATTATCATAAAAATATTTTAAATAGTTGCACAAATTGTAGAATAAAGTGCATCAATGTAATTCAAAATTCTCCATCAATGTTAAATTTGATTAAATTTGGTCAATTAACCATGAAAAATTAATAGCACTAGCGAGTAGTTAGTCATAAATTATTATCATAAAGAGCATTAATAACACTAATAAAAAATTAATAAGAGGAAGAGAAAAAGAACGAGTCAATTACTTGATGAAGCACAATTTGTGCACTTATATTTTTTATATCAATTTCACTTATTATTTGTTTTTAATAGAATTTATTAGATTTTAAAACAATAATTTAATATTTACAAAGACAGTTTAAAATCAATAAATTGCTTATAAACATTTCTTATTGATTACGGTTGCATCACTAATAGAAAAATGAGATTTAATATCGCTAAGTTAATATCGGTTATTGATAAAACAGATGTTAACGAAAACACGGTGAATTTGTAATTAAAAGGACATGGTTAATATCAGTTTTCTTAAAAACCTGGAAAATTCATGTTAACGTCTTTGTGTTAACATCGGTTTTCCTAAAAATCGATGTTAACAGGAAGACGTTAACATCGGTTTTCCAGGTTTTTAAGAAAACCAATGTTAACATATTCCTGTTAACATCTATTTTCCAGGTTTTAAAGAAAATCGATGTTAATAGGAGATAGCTAACATCGGTTTTTCAATGAAAATCGATGTTGTTGTTATTAAAAAAACTTAAACACCCTTGTCGTGCCTATCTTTCACTGCCAGTTCGAGCCTTCACTTCTCGTTCTCTCAGCCTCCATTGTTTGTTCTCGTGCTCGTTCTCTCAGCCTCCACGGTGGTTCACTCAACCTTCACTTTCAGTGTTCATGGCACTTAATTCCACACTGGTTCTGGTTGTCAGTGGTGTCACTTACGGCGCTTCCACTCTCGCCTCCCACAAGCTAAGTTAGGTTAGCATTCCTCTAGTTCCAGTTCCACAGCTGCGACTTCTCACTCTTACTCTCTCAACTCAGGTACTCTCTCTTTGTCTCCTTGTTTCCAGTTCCAGTGCGGATGGTAAGTGGCATTTGTAGCATTAGGATGATTAACAAGAGGATGTAGCATTACAGGTCGAATAAAGTATTAGGATGATTAACATGAGGATGTAGCATTACTTGTGATTTATTGTTATGTGTGAATTAGATAGATATTTTGGTTCAAAATGGAGAGATGTTGTTTCTTTGTTAATTTAATTGCTGCCTGAGGCGTTACTATGTGGATTTTAATCAAATTGTTGTCAGTTTGTGCTCTTAGGTGTTTTGGGGTAAGACACACCTTGTGATTCATTCCTAACTACTGGCTTTTAATAAATTTCGTTTTGTTTCTCAAGTAAAAGATTATGTGATTGAAATTGGAATTGAAAACAACAAGGGATAGGTGTTTAGCCTGATATGTAAATGTGAATTCATTTTGTGTGAATGTTGTGTGAATGTGGGAGCAGCTTGCAAGAACTGATTGCATGCTCTGAGTCATGGATAATGTACAAACTACAAAAGGAGCATCTTGTTTTGCTTTCATTGTTCAACACCAGATTTTTGTGGATTTGAATTTTCATTATGTCATAGGATTTTTTGTTTTGAACTTCATGGTTAAATTTGTAATTTTGTAGGTTGTGATTTAAATTAACTTATGTTATTGTCAATTTCATGTTCAATTAGAAGTAGTACAATTTCTTAATGGGAGTTTGAACTTTACCCCCCACAATGGCTATTGATATTGGAGCTTAAGTGATTACTGATTTCTGATTTCTGTTTCCTTTCCCCTTTTCATGTATGTGCCTGACATGAAAATAGAGAAGCTCTATATAATAGTTGATTTTGTAATATTGCAAATTTGTAATAAAGCTTGATAGATGAATACATGTGGGTATCAATGTCTCTGGAACGTGACATTAGGCTAATGAAGCTGCATACTATAGTATATTCATTGTTCATTTTGCTATGCCGATATGAATATGATGGTACCTAATTTATTTGTGGGCGGTTTTGAAAGCAGCTCTAGAAGCCTTCTCATTCCTATATACAAATATACAAAGCAAACATTAATACATTCATAATCTCATATTGTTCATTTAGAAACTATTTCAATCAATTCAACGCTAAACATCATATATATTTAACACCATCATGTTGTATGTTCATTGTAGGTTGTAGACCCTTTTCCCTTTTCCCATTTGGCTCGTAGTCACGACCTTCTTTGTTGGAGATTTCACACTGATCATCATCACATGTACAAACGTCCTTCATATTTTTGTTGTACGATTGTGGGAGTGTTGTTGTGTGTTGAGTTTACCAATGTGTTACTATGGGTCACATTAGGCTATGAACTAGACACTCAACATCACATTAGGCTCTTCTTTCAAACTGACCTGCACCCTTGTTAATACCATGCTAGTCAACTGGTTTCTGTTTGTGGATTTGCTATGGGTAAAGAATTTTGGTTTGTTTATATTTGACAAAGTAATTAGGCTATTCTTTGAAGCTGATGTGGGCATTTTTCTATTTTTAAGCTGATCTGGACCTAACTTAGGTCACTCTGACGACGATTCCACTGTTGGTGTGATTCTCGGAGGTGGTTCTCTCGCTCGCAACTTCCGTCAGCTCCCACAAGGTTAGCAACTTCCATTGGCTTTGTATTTGGTGGTTTTGTAACTTGTTTTATGTGATTAATTACTAGTGTAAGTGTATACAGTCCCTGCTAGTCATTATGAGTGAACCATAGTTTCACGTTTGAGATTCATTACAGTGATTCTTCCAGACAGTTTGGATTAATCGTTGTATTGATTCTTGAATTGTCCGTTTGGACAATTTGGGAAGACTCATATTTTTTTAGTATATTCATATGTGTAGGTTGTGATTCTTTTCTTAAATTTGATGAAATTTCGGTACAATGCATTTCACTTTGTTCTCCGGGTGCATACTTGATTGTGGTGGAACTCATGCCACCGCTTTCATGTTGTGTACTCGGAGATCAAAGTGAAATGCTGCCGAAATTTCATCAAATTAAGATAAGAGACTCAACCTATACATATGAATATACTATAAAAATATGTCTTCCTGAATGGAGTAGGGTCACACCTTGAATGAAAAAAGTGAGGTTTTCATGCATGGAATAACTTTGTGAGTATCACAGAGTTATTAATTAGATGGATCGAAGTTGGATGAATGCAAGTCGCATACGGTTGAGTATGAGGAAGGCGTTGAACATTTCTTACAATTTGCCTTGGAAAGAAGTCGACCGGATGGGGATGGAAAATATTTTTGTCCCTGTATCAATTGTTTGAATGGAAGACGCCAAGCACTGGACGACATACGGGAGCATCTTCTGTGCGATGGGATTCAGAAGACTTATACCACATGGATATGGCATTGTGAATTGACAAACACGCAAAGGGTCTCACAAAATGAACCACTTGATGGTGACATCGGAGATCGATTAGAGGATATGATTCATGATCTAGGACATGAGTCTTTTCAGCAAGCATATGCCCCTATGTATGATACATTGGAAAGTGATTCGAAGAAGTCGTTGTATCCGGGGTGCAAAGAGTCATTGACACTATTGTCAGTGGTGTTAAATCTAGTTAACGTCAAGGCTAGATATGGGTGAAGTGACAAAAGCTTCAATTCATTGCTTGAGGTAGTTAAGGACATGCTTCCAGATGAAAACACGTTGCCAAGAAGTTACTATCAGGCGAAGAAGATTCTTTGTCCGATGGGTATGGAGTATCAGAGAATTCATGCATGACCTAATGCTTGCATATTGTACAAAAATGAATTTCAAGAAATGCATAAATGCCCCAGGTGTGGGGTATCATGGTACAAAGTGACGGCCTTGTCATTGATGAAAGCACAAAGAAAGCTGCCCCCTTCCCCCCCCTCGAAGGTGTTGTGGTATCTTTTGATCATTCCAAGGTTTAAGCATCTGTTTGCTAAATAAGATGACGCAAAAGACCTTACATGGCATGCCTATGGGAGAAACTGTGATGGAATGCTCTGCCATCCGGCAGATTCCTCCCAGTGGAAGAAGATTGACCGTTTGTATCCAGAATTCGGCGAAGACCCAAGAAATCTTAAGTTTGAAAACAATAGGAATACCCACAATAACCAAGAGGGAGGTGAATTGGTTTAAACTTGGTCTTTTAAACTTTATTTATAAAATTAAAGACAAAGGATCTTAATCACTTTTAAACCAAGAATGCTTTTAATCAATCAAATTACTCAGCTCAAGAAACCAATAGCTCAAAACAAAACTTGTTAGGTAATGATAATGACACCAAGAACAAATGAACAAGATGACTTGTAGAAATAGAGATAAAGAAAAACAACACAAACAATTTATACTGGTTCACTTCTCAAAAGAAGCTATATCCAGTTTCTTCTAATCAACACTAGATTAGAGTTCCACTATTATAAATTTATGTTCTTACAAGCTTTACAATAAACCCTCTTTATCAACACTAGATAAAGAATAGAAATCTAAAACCCTATTAGACTTCTAATGAACAAGAACCAGATAACACTACTCTGTTATTTCCTAGAGAACACTACTCTAGCTCAAGCTTCAAGAACCCTTTTACAATAGCATCAAATAACAGAAATTTCAAAAAACGAAATTACAATCAAAGATTATGGAGAGAAACAACCTGAAGATCCTATGAATATAAATGCATATGAGTTACCAATCAAGGTTGAATTGCAGAAACAAAATTTCAGAACATGCTCTCCATTAAACTTTTGAAATCTCTTGCCCAAGAAATCATTCAATATCCATGAAGATTAAAGAGTGGGACAAGAAGTTAATAAACCCATAAAATCACTTTCTAACTCTTAGAAGGCTTGTGTATACTCAGAAAATTCGAAGTGTTCAAGTTGCAAACCAAGCCAAGCCTTCCTTCTATTTATAACAGAATTTTTAACAATCTGTAATCGATTACACGTGCCAAATAATCGATTAAAATGCATATGTAATCGATAAAATTGTCACTTAATCGATTAAAGAGTTCAAGGCACATTCTGGGTTTCAAAAATGAACAAAATAATCGATTAATCCGAGTTGTAATCGATTAAATCAGAAAAGTTTTATTTTAGAAACAGCTTGAGTAATCGATTATGAATATCAGTAATCGATTAAAGCAGAAAAACAAGCTTATTCAAATAGCCTATGTAATCGATTACGAATAATGATAATCGATTATCACAGCAAATCCATTTTACATTATGTAATCGATTACAAGAGTTGTGTAATCAATTAAAGTGTTCATCAAAGCTTTTCCAGTTTTAAACATGAACTGAATAATCGATTAATCTGCTATGTAATCGATTAAAACAATGAAATTACATTTTTCCAGAAATATTACTCAATTAAATCTTTTTTCAAATTGTGAGTAGCTTTGATATTTTAATGAAAACATTTAAGCATGTTAATGATTTTATGCATGCAATGCAAGGATCAAAAGATTGGCTTCTCTTACACTTTATTTGAATTACAATCTTCAAGGCATGTGAAAAGCTCAAAACATTCTTCTAAGTCATAGGCTTCATTCTTCTTGTTGCTCCCCCTATATCCAACAAACTCCCCCTTTATGGCTTTGAACATGCTAAATATTTGATAGACCATATGTTTGATTTTGAAGTACTTTGAGGGATGAAAATAGAAGACTTTGAACTATGTAAACCTGAAAACAAATCAGCCTCTTTACTAAGAACGAGTGTTAAGAGATATGCTTGCATAAACATTAATCATTAACTTGCATTAGTTGCTTCCTTAGACTTAATTTGCTCAATTTGCTCCCCTTTACTTAGATAATTCATCATCTTTTTTAATTTGTGCAAAACAAAGCACAACAGAGTATGATATCAATCAATATTTCTCCCCCTATTTGACTTATCAAAGAAAAAAAAAGTAGCACAACAAATAATGAGAAGGAGAAAATAAAAACTTCATTAATCAAATGGGAGGAACAATACATTAATTAAAGAAAAAAAAAAGAAAGCAGATGAAAAACAAGAAGAGGAAATACAAGAAACTTAAAGTAATTAGAAAGAAAACATAGCAATCCTAAAAGGATTCAGAACCATCAAGGACAAGCTTAGATTCTATGTTTTCTTGCCAAGATTTTATCTCCTCCAAAGCTTAATTAGTCTCAACCCTGTGCTCATGATGTAGGGACAGTAAGCCATCCATCTTTTGAATCATAAGTGATTCAAATGGATTGTAAGATGGTTGAGTAGGGCCTTCATCTTCAGCCTCTTCATCAGCTTTTTCATTTCCAGCAGCAGGGCCTTCTTCTTCATTCTGGCTGCCTCCCTAGCATCCATTGTGTAGATTCGACTTGAGGTGGGTGCTACTGCAATCACAGGAGCGGCTATAGCTCGACTGCCTGCCTGCGGACATTCTTTAGCATAGTGGCGATGCTTGCCACATCTATAACATATCAGTGGATCAGTGGGGCACGCTCCCCAATGATTCCTCCCACAAGTAGCACACTTGGGAGGTCGAACTGGTCTCTGTGGCGCTCCTCTCTGACTGGGGCCCTTCTTGAACCTGTCTGTCGGAGAATGAACTCTCAAATCTCTGCCCTTGCCTTTCCCAGTAGGGCCTAGACCACTGGGTCTCCTCATCTCTTGTCTCTCGGAGGGAATAGGTTGGCTGCCACTGCGCCTCCTGATCATATCCTCCACGTGGCGACATTGTCGCACCAGGCTACCCAAATCTCGAGATCCACTACCAACGATCTTCTCCTCAATGCTCTCTCTAAGTCCTCTTTGAAACTTAGCAGCAAGAACCTCTGCATCAGGTAGAGCTCTCCTGAAAAATGCATACTTAGCCAATTCATTAAACTTGGCCAAGTACTCATCCACTGACATCCGTCCCTAGACAAAGCCCTCAAACTCGGCCTACTTCTGCTCTCTAGCATCTCTAGGGAAATATCTATCTAGGAACTGGGCCTCAAAAGTCTGCCAGGTGATAACCTCACCCTGGCCCCTCAACAACTGTGAAGTGGTGACTCACCACTCATGCACATCTCCTTGAAGCAGATATGTAGCGTAGAGAAGCCTCTGATGGTCTGGGCATTCTATCACTGTGAAGATCTTCTCTAGAGCCTGCAGCCATCTAGTGGCAGCAACGGGATCATATCCCCCATGAAAAACTGGAGGGTCATGCTTACGAAAAGCAATGAGCATCTTCCCTCTAGCAGCTGTATCCTCCTCAACATCTGCTTGGGACAACCGGTCCCCTCTGTGGTGGTTAGGCCCATCAGAACGATGGCTACCTCCACCATGGTGGCGACTACCCTCACCTCTTAAGCAGGAGGTGGAGAAGGTGCTCTATCCTCTCTCCGCAGAGATCTCAACTTTGCCATCAACTTTTCGCTGGCCTTCTCCAAGGCCTCATTCGCCTGCCTACTTACAGTCATCTCATGCTGCATAGCTGCCAAGGCGGCTATCACTAAGTCAAGGTGTCCATCGGCGCCTGCCGTCTCACTGTTGTTCCGGGTCCTCTCCATGGTACTGCAAATGTCACACAAAGGGTGAGTTGATTAGGCCCACAATTAGTGACCACACATGCAATAGTCATAATGAACACCTAAAACAGTTGTGAATAACCCACAATCACCATACATAATGCTTCGGGTTACGATTTTTCGGCAAGTGTACCGATTTTTCGTTGTAAGTTGCAAAGTTTATAAGATCGTCTCCACAGGGACTTGAGCTTACTCAGTTAATCCAAATAGAATTAAACAGTTCAATAGTTATGTACAAGTAGGTTGAGCGAATTTTCATTTGTTTGATAAAGTAACATAAAATTACTAAACTTAGTAAAATGAAATATATTTATGAGAAAGTGGGATTGGATTTCGTCATTCTTATCCTTTTATATCCAATTAATATTACCATGCATAAATCAATTTCTATCTTTATTGATGCACACTATTTTACCTCGAATCGATCCCTCGCATTCGAGTTCTAAGGATATCTATCGAATATCGATCCCTCGCACATGAAGTAAATACCCCAGCATTAAGAATTATAATTGCATGCTTTATGCAATCAAAACGTTATGCCCTATTCCTAGCAATGTAACGTAATGAGTAAAATCATTCGGTTCAAACCCTAAGATTACTTTCCAGTCTCACTTAGAGTTAAGTTCATGAAACTAGTAATCAAGTAGAATCAAGCATTACGGACATAATGAAATTACCAACAAGGAATAGAAACGATTAATGCGTAAATAAATATTAAAAGAGAGACACAGGGATAAGAAGATTACATCCAATCCTTAGAGAAGTTAGTTGCTCATAGTGGAGAGAACCTCCTTAAGAGAAGAATTGATGAAGAAATTTGTCATTGCCTCTTTCCGGCAGAGTCTCTGCACTATTCCTCACTTCTCTCACTTTCCTAACCTACCTAATACTACTATTTAACATTCCTAAACCTAAGGAACAGCCTAAGCCAAAAGGGTGAAGCAAAAAACATGTATTCCTCTCCAATTTTGTGGCCTATTTATAGGAATCTTCCTCCTGGTAGCTTCACTCGCTCAGGCCACCATTTTCTTCATGTTTTGGTCGCCTGGGCGAGCTTAACATATCTTCTCGGTACTTGTAGCTCGCCTGGGCGAGCAAAATACACTATGGTTGGTCGCCTGGGCGAGTTAAAGTCTTAATTCTAAAGAAAGCTTTGGGCCTGGTTTGCTTGTTACACCTCCCATACTTGCTATATAAGCCTCTGTTGCTTGCTTTGCTTATTTGGAAGCTTTGGAAATCCACGGAATCTATCAAAATACAAGACATGATTGGATTAATCTTCCAAAACAACTTTTATTTAAGTACTAAGCATATTTTAACTAGGTTTAGGCAAGTTTATAAGCAAAGTTAAATGGAATCAAAAGATAAGTGCCAACATTTTGATAGATGTGATATGGCACTTATCACTTCCCTAGGAAACTACTCTGATACAATAAAAATGTAACGCCTCGTATGCATCTGGTTCATTAACATTCATTTATGGTCGTTAAGCGCAACCATTAATTAAAACTAATCAATTCGAAAGCAATAAACAAAATGACGTCATCAAACGTCATCAACAATAACATCTTTACATTATGTATGGTAATTACATGCTTCATATAACCAGAGGACCAAAATAAGCCATATGAATATATTAAAATAATGGCGGTACAAAATAAGGTATCATATACCCTATCCTCTCAACATTCATCAACATCTCTCAAAATTTGCAACATATACACAACGTACATCAACTGTGTATCTTCCCCTCAGGGGTACAAAATATAGGCATAACCAAAATAAATGAGCCAACATGCTCTCAAAATACAATGCCTAAGATTTACACAGAACCGTATCCTTACTCGGGCCTCTTGCCCTGGGATCCACCATCCGCTCGCTGAGCATCACCTGCAAAATATAATCCTCAGACACAGGGTAAGATACAAATCTCAGTAAACTCAGGGTTCTTGGAGGTCTTTCTGAAAATACAATGAACACTTATGCAAATAACCAAGAGAAGGGGTGAATTGGTTTTACCTCAGAGTTTTTAAAATTTAAAACAAATTTCTAACACAGTGGAAGTCTTTGAAAGAAGGATTGTATCTTAAACCAATTAAGAAATCAAATATTTAAAATCAACCTTTGTCTCAATCAAACCACTTTTGAGCAATAACCAATCTTGTGATATGAACAAATATAATACTTCAAGAACAATATGAATATGAACAAAAATATTCAATCACACACAAGATTTATATCGGTTCACCTCTCAACCCCGAAGGCTACATCCAATTTACTTCTAATCAGCCTTGATTAGAGTTTCCACTATAACAAATATAATATCTTTACAAGCATACAAAGATCTCTCTTACCCTTCTTAGGTAAAATTCAAAATCCAAACCTATAGACTTTTCAAAAGATCTAAGAACCAGAGATCCCCTCTCTGTTCTAACCACTAGAAACCTATCTAGCAATGCTTTAAAGAACACTATTTGTTATATGAACAAACAACAATAAAATCAAACAATATTACTCAAAACATCTAAGCAAATGATTCAAGAAAGATATCACCTTTAATTCCTTAGTGCAATGAACGAAATTAAATGATCAAACCAGACTGAGAATGAATGTCATGATCTTTCTTGATGAAATCTTTTGACAAAATGCTTGAACACAAACTTCACATGGAGTAGATGACTCAACAAATGAAAATCTTCATGATTCTTGAATCTACTTTTAATTTCTGATTCTAATATGCCTTGGTGACTTTAGAACTCTCAGAAAGTGATTTTCACAAGGCTTGTTCGAAAACTCAATATCCATACTTAACAGAATAAGCTCTTTCTATTTATAAAAAACAGAATTAACTACATGTAATCGATTATTCCGTCAATGTAATCGATTATTTTAACTCAAGTAATCGATTAAAATTCTAAAATAATCGATTAAAGTGTTCATCATAAATCTGAAAAAAATCTAAAGAACAAATAATCGATTAATCTTTCTCGTAATCGATTATTCCAGGAGGTCAGGATTTTCTGGTACACTATTGTAATCGATTAATGCTTCAAATAATCGATTATCACAAGAAATGTGAAAAACTTAACAATGCATATTTAATCGATTACAACAATCTGGTAATCGATTGAAACCAGATAAAATGCTTCTGTGAATTATGCAGAGATTCAGATAATCGATTATTCCGTGAAGTAATCGATTATCACAGAACGACTTAACATAGTCAGACTAATTTAATCGATTACAAATTATTGGTAATCGATTAAAGTCTTCATAAGACAATATGCAGTTCTGTTTAAATGCATTTAATCGATTATATCATATTGGTAATCGATTAAAACAATGAAAAATACTTTTTATGAAAACCTTATTGCCTTAATGTCATACCAATTGATTAATAATATCATATGACTTAATCATGATTTAATGAATGAATGAATGCATGAGTTAATCAATCTAAGTGAGGAATAAGAGGCTTTAACTTCTTGAACCAAGCTTGAACAAATACATATGCCATCAATTGAGTGGGCATGTAAAATCAAAACTTGTAATCTTCCTTAACTTGAATGTTCATGATCTTCCTCATCTTGATTGTTCATGATCTTCTTCATTTCTAACACTTTCCACCATCATTTCTAACATTTTCCTCTCCGTTTGATGGTTTTTAGAGAAAAGTGTTCCCTTCAACTTTCATGTTGGAAGTGAAGAGTTTTGGTCAATGGTTGAAGGATTATGGAGCTTTTCCCCTTTGTCAATGGCAGAAAACGCAGAAGGAGGAAGAAGATGGAGGTTTTGGCTCACAATTCGTGCAATTGGGCCTTTTATAGTGACCTTACCCGCGTCCTGGCGCTAACCGCGCTAGATTCCAGAGAAAATTGGATTTCTAGCGCACTTCTGGCACTAACTGCGCCACTTCTAGCGCTACTGGCGCCATCCTAGCGCTAATGGCATTGCATCTGGCGCTATTCGCACTAGGAACTAGCCGTCACTAATTTCATCACTAATTCCGTCGCTAACTCTTTTTGCGACAGAATATTGTAATTTTTTTTATGGTTATTGTAACACCAAAATAAAATTTTGTGGAATTGTTTCGTTTCTCATTCCTATGACGAGGTGTATTGTAAAATTGTGGCAATATTAAGGTTGAAGTATTTACATGTGTATTTTTTTTTTGTCTAAAGCAAATACCTCTTAATGGATCTGATGGCAATTATTGTAGAGGTGGGGGTCACAAACCACTCTTTAAGGATTCACCTAGTGAATGTGGTGGTGGGGCTGCCACTATGAGATATGGGCTAATCTCTAAGTGATACTCATGAGACAAGATACATGCCCAAGGTGTAACGACCCACCTCGTAGCTACGATATCACTACTTTAAACGTATAATTTTCCAATTTTAAATGAATAACTTTATTAATTTGATTATAAAAATGAGAGGAAATTTCTCGCAATAATACACTTATAAAAAATGCACAAATACGTAAATATATATAAATATATTAAACCATGACATATCATTCACATGTCAAAACATAATTCAGTTTTTACATATATATCTAAAGTGATCCAACAGTTAACCAATTCAGGATTAAGATTTTACCAAAACAGGTTTTTGGTCAAACTCGGAATCACACAATTCCAATGCAGATCAATCAAACTCCACATAACCTAACATCCATACCAAGCAATTGAACAAGGATAATTCACACAACAGTTCAACTAATCCAAATTAATAAAGTAATTAAATAATACAAGAAATACATCAAACATATATTTTTAGTTATCGAAATTTCAGGGCGTTACACAAGGCCATGTAATGCGCAACCACTGATTAGAACCTAAATGATATCAATATTGTAAGGGTTGTGTACTAAAGCACGGTTAAAGAAGGTGTAGTTCAAGACAAATAAGTCTCTACATTTTTCTCGGGTGAAAGTTCATAAACACTAGGTATAAGGCTCAAACCTGGAAGGTTCCTTATACTGAAATACAATATCACATGCTCTTTCTTTTATGTTTCTATACAAATTGTGTTTTTTTTAAACGTTTTGAAATTTTAAATTATGTGGGGGAATGTTAGTAAATATTTTTTTATAATTTAAAATTTCTAAAAATATATTACTTATATTACTTTTGTTTTTATAAAATAAAATATTTGTTTTAGAATCTCTTACGTAAAACTAGAATTCCTATCTTTTAGGATTTTGCTTATAATGGGTCAATTATTTTAAGTGGAAATCAAGGATAGGTTTTTTTTGGTAACGTTACAAGTAACTTTGGTTTGTTACCCGTTTGTTACATTTGCTTGTTTTTTTCTACTTGTTGGTTTCCAATGTTCACTATGTGTGATAGTTTTACTTTGAGTTTTTTGTGCTGCTACATTGCTACATAAAGGGGTTTATGCCTATATATCTATCTCCTTCTTTAGGCAGCATACACAAGTAGAAAAATATTTTTGCATTTTCCTCTAAATTTCTTTTCTTCTTGTTCTTATAAAAAATTACATTTTGAGAGAAAGAACATTGGTGTTAAAAAGGTTCGGGGATCCTTTCACTGCACACAATCGAAACCAACAGGTTGTCGTATCTTGGGAGAGGAGCGCAATCAGATTCTCCTACTAGTGCAATGGGGGTGTTTTCTCTCTAAGGATAGCGTTTGCACGCTTCAATCCAGGCTATTTAAAACTTCTTCTTTAAAATTATTTTCCTATATGCTTATTGTATGTTATATTGCATTGTTAACCCATGTTATGTCATATTCTGAAGTTGTATTGCTACTCTTGTTCTTTATTTAGTTTGAGGCTTTGCATCATCTTCTCATTTATTTCATTTTATTTTCTAACATAATCATCATCAAGGGTAACAAGCACATAAAAGTGAACCATGACAAGAATGAATGATCAAGGAAAACAAACACAAACTAACTCGCTTCTTCATATTTTCTTGAAGTCATGTCGAAATGAGTCCTATTTCTTGAACCATCCTCCATGATTAATAAAAAGAAACCCTGGTTCCTAAGGGTTGTAAAAATGAGAGTGAAAACCAATGATCGCACAAAATAGGGCATAACCTAAGTTAGCATTTTTATTCAAGAAACCAAAAAAAAAAAAACCCAAATTGAAGAAGCAGAGAACAGAACCCCAACAAAACGATCTTTTTGTACCAATCAACAAACTTAAAAGCCCTCTTAATCTTGATGGTGGCAACAACAACATTGACATCCTTAGGAACAACATCACCACGATACATCAGGCAGAAACCCATGTACTTGCCATGCCTAGGGTCACACTTGGCCATCACGCTAGCGGGCTCAAACACGACATTCGTGATCTCTGGCACCGACAATTGCTTATGGTAGTCCTTGGCAACAGAGATAATCGGAGTATACGAAGAAAGCATGAAGTGGATCCTGGGGTATGGCACAAGGTTGGTCTGGAACTTAGTGATATCCACATTGATAAAACCATCAAACCTCAAGGAAGTGATCCTGGAGACCAGTGTAGTTGTCTGCGAGTTTTCGGACTCAATCCAAGCACAGATCTACAATCTTTTTGCCAACTGAAATGGTGGGAAATAAAATTAGGTCAGAAATTGAAAAAATAGGTCAGAGAAATTGAAATTCAGTGAGAATGTGAGATGACAAAGAAAATTTGACGGCGATGACAAGGGAGTGAGAACATGACTTAGGAGAAAAGATGTCAGGTCTGTAGGGCACAAGATTGAGGAAAGGGAGTGATCGAAAACCTGTAAGGAAGGAGAGTGAGAAAATAAAATATGAAGGCTTATTTCAACGACAATTTTAACAAAAATCGTCTTTTGAAAAGTTATGATTATTTGCAAAAATGCCACCACATATTTTAAGTCATCGATTTTATAAAATTGTCTTAGATCTCTTGTTATAGAAGAACGTTTTTGTTGTAATGTCACAATAATTATTGTTGGTACCAACAATTGGCTTGTCCAATGATACTGGAGACATTCCTCTTAAGAATGTGGTCAGGGATTTGAATTATAATTGATGCGTATGTAAAAATATTTGTTAAGATGAACATCCCATCTATGTGTCAACAAGTCCCTAGGAGGAAATCAAAACAACCTTGACTTATTAATATACTTCTTTGCAATCATATGTACCTAAAATAATTATTGTCGAGAAGTCTTACCTTCATCCCAAAAATAGCTAATTAGTTGCAACCACCACAAAAAATTGAACAATCACTTTAATTTTATTTTTAATTATAGTAATACAAAATGATGTTATTTTTTTAAAAAAAAATTAAGAGTTTTAATTAAAGATTCTTAGCAGCAAGTGTTCTATAAGTATATGTTAATAAATATTTAGTACTTACAATTAATTACTATAAAAGTACTAAAGTATTTTTATTTTTGAATAAAATAAATGCTTTTATTTCTATAGATATTTTCTATTTTTATTTTTTAACCAATGTCATTAACATTTTGGATTAATTTTTTTCTTTGTTCATCAAAATTGCATTCCTGTAGGCACAAGAAACAATGCCTGATGTGCAAACAAATTGTGTTGACTATGAATATAACAATATGGAAAATGAAGTTAAATCAATAGCATTTGCGATGTCAATCTAGTTGGGATCTCTTGTGAGCTAGGGTGTAACAACCTAAATATTTACTTATTTTTATTTTTTACTTAAGGATAAATTTCTAAGAAACGTATAATAGTAAAATTTTTAAAATGTAAAATTTGCAAAAGATTTGTTACTCATATATATAGCCAATGTCTCTGATACAAAAGTTTATATAATACAAGTACACTACTTTCTCAAAAATCCAACTTATTATATAACTTCTTTTATATTTCTTCACTACTCCAAGGTTTCATGGAACCTGTCCATCCTTGCCATCTAAAAAAAACATGAAACAAATCGGGTGAGAAATAAACTTCTCAGTAGGTAAAGCTAAATCCTGAACCTATTATTAGGTTAGTAAAATCATAAAAAAAATCAAACACATCCAAAAGCAATATGCAACTACATGAATGCATGAGATGAACTATCCCAGGGCAAATGGCTCCCACATATCGTACTGTATGTGGCCACACTGAGTGTGGTCGTTGCTATAGTCTTACGCAAGCATGCATGAATTTTGCCATATATCCTTGCCCATGGGTACTACATATCGTATTGTATGTAGCATCAGATTCTGTTTCCCCAAAGCGTCGTACTAGACTTGGAACATGGAAACATGAATCCACCTATCTTATTCACATCAACCTCCATAAAAAAATCAAATCCATAAGCAAAATACATATTACCTTATGGAAAATATTTTCATCATATCATCATATGTATCATAAGTATGGTTACACCACCATACCTTATCCAATAAGCTTATAAGTATGGTTAAACCGCTATATCTTATTCAAGCAAAATCATTACCAACTTAGGTATGACCAAAGATTATCCTCACAGAAAATTATGTTAGTAATTTAACTAATAATCCATAATATGTCTTTCAAATAATTTCTAATCCCTTGAAATTTTAATAATAAAAGATTAAAGCCTAGTATGCATCTTTTATTCTCCTTTCACCCACCACCTCACTAATTAATCCTCAAATCAAATCATCAAGTATTTAAACCATTATACAATCCTCTACTTCTAAAATTTAAATCAAAATCTTTCCATAAAAATATCAACAGACAATCCAAAATATCATCAAAATCACCTTCAAAAGATTATCAAATGGGCTTCCATACATCACTAATATTGATGGGTATAAATCATCAACTATCTTATGGCTTAAATCAACATATTCTCATCAAAGAATAACCTTCAAATAGCACAAAATTCAAGCCTAAATAATAATCATAATTCTGCCTACTAAGCATGTAAATTAATTCAAACCCTTGATTAACTAGAGATTTAAGCTTAACCTACCTCAAGTGAGTTTGAGTCTTGATATCCTTCTAATCTTGTTAAATCCTTCCTAAGGTTGTTTGCCTCTACACGTAATTTCTTCAAGGTGATGGGGTTTACTTGATTTAAGCTTTAAAGGAAAAAATGAAATGAAATGAAAGTAGTGTGAGGGAGAGAGTTCACGGGAGGTTTGAAGAAAGGAATGGTCTTGGAATTGGCTTGTACTTAGGTTCCTCCTCCTCCCTTTATATAGTGGTGATGAAATGATTATTTAGAGAAAAATCTCATAAGCCATCATTATTCCTTTACAAGTGTACCTACACTTGTTATAATCTTAAGGCTTCCTTCCTTTCTTCCTTCCAAGTGTCCTACCACTTGGCATGATCTTAGAACTTCTTCTCATTTGCTTCCAAGTGTCCAAGCTCTTGAAGTTTCTCCATTTCTCTTGCATTTTCATGGAGTAGCTTGCCAAGGAAGATTTTTATGCTTTTTTCTTTCATTCTTGAGTTTATCCCAAACCTGTTTTAGTAAAATTCTAATTATAGATTTGTTAACCGGTGGATCTCGTTAAAACTTTAAAGGTACACTACTATCTCACATATGTAACTTTTGATCGTTGGGATTGTTGAAATAATGTCTAGAGCTGTCCACGTGCAAGATAGAAGAGTGTAGAGAAATCTTGGCTTGATTTTTATGTTACCTTACATCCATGCCATACAAGTGTCTTGCCACTTGTTTTCATCCTATGGCTTATCTACAAGTAGCTAAATTCAAGAAGCTTCTTCCTCATTCTCCATGCTTCTCCACGTGAATGACAAGCTCAAAGGGAAGGAATACAAATTTTTCTTCCTTTCATGCTACATGTGGTCATTTTTGATAATGAATAAAAATCTAGTTTCAATATGGTATTTTCTTAAAAGGAATCCAATTTAATTTGAATTCTTTTATCTAAAGAAAATTTTGAATATTAGAATTCTAGATGTTCCTAAGAATTTATCCCAATGATAGTTTAAATTAATCCCAAGCAGTCTTATACAGG
>PYAF01001705.1:444583-467423 GCA_007407185.1 Glycine tomentella | reverse complement strand
TGCCTAGATATAGAGCGCATGTGATGTATCTGGATCAACAGGGACTTATGTATGATGTTGTGTGTTATTTTATATTTCCGTACATAATGTAATCAAGAATAATCGATTCTTGAGTTTCCGCACCGCTTCTTTATGACGCGAATAACGCGATTCCGATATTGATAAGGTTAACGCACCGGGTGCACACGGGGTGTTACAGTTGAGAGCTCTATTTGACTGAGAGGAGGTTGGGGTACAGTAGATGGAGGCCTTACTTTCTGCGGTCCGATTGGATTTGATGACGAAGGGCATATGCTTGTGGACTTAGGGTGAGTCCTCATTTTCAATGGCCTCGACCTATCAGGTTATCACATTTGAGGTTTTTGATAGCCCGACGTTGGAGAATTTGACCTTCCAATCATTTTAGAAGTGTGATAGCCCGACGTTGGTGAATTTGATCCTAGATAAGCTGCCTACTCGTGTGGCTTTAGTGAGGAGGGGAGTTATGGTGGAAGATGTGGGTGTGTTTTTTGCAGGGTTGATAGGGAGGAGTCACAACACCTATTCTTGGGATGCACTTTCTCGTTTCGGATTTGGTGTAAGGTCTATCGTTGGTGGAGTATTTCTTTAGTGCCGCATTTGGAGGTTCCGTGTCATTTCATGTAGCATGGTCTTTTTTGGAGGGGTAAGAGGATGCATAGAATTCTTTGTCTCATCTGGCATGTGGTTTGCTGGAGTCTTTGGTTTCACATGAATTGTATTATTTACCATGGAGAGGAAGCAGATACACAAGTGGTTTTGTGGCAGATTCAGACCTTGTCTTGGTCATGGCTTCTATATATGAATCATGGGACGTTGACTTATTCCTTTGCCAACTGGTGTTTGCAACCATTTGTTGTTTTAGACTGATTTCATTTTGTTTTGTTTTCCTACTGATTTTTATGTTTCCATGCTGATGTATTCTTTTTGGGGGATCACACTTCGTAGCATCTTTTATTAATATATCAATCTCATTTTTTCTTTTAAAAAAATATTAAATAATTTAGTAACATGCAGATTAATATAACCTATTTTTTATGATATTATAGTCACATTGTTTTAGTTTAAACAGTGCAAGTATAATTATATTTAAGTAATTATTTATGATTTCTTACTTTGAAATATTGGTAGTTGAATAAATTTAGTCAAATAAATCAACATTAATCTGAGGGCGAGCCCTGGCACAGCGGTAAAGTTGTGTCTTGGTGACCTGTTGGTCATGGGTTCGAATCCGGAAACAGCCTCTTTGCATATGCAAGGGTAAGGTTGCGTACAATATCCCTGCCCCTTACCTGCGCATAGCGTGGAGCCTCCGGGCACTGGGGTTACAGTGGTTTTTTTTTTAAATCAACATTAATCTAGGATTGAAATTATGTTTATGCATTTTATTAATTAAATTCTAAATGATTACTTAGTAGAATGTTCTGGGTTGGTATTTTATTGAACTGATATTTTCTATTATACTCCCATCGTATACTCATGTGCTGACAAATTGGCGAACTATAGCACTCAGATTCAGTGCTTTGCATGGTGGGACTCATGTCCTACTTTTTGCAGGGATATTGTTCTTCGAAATAGAGTAGGACTTGTTACAGATTCTATTGATATTCTATATTGATCTTTGCAATGTTCTTTTTGTATTCTCTTCTTTATGGCAATAAAATTTAGCATGGTGCAGATGATAGATAAGATTTGAGGTTCTAACGCATAAAGTTGGGATCTCCCATTTTATTGTGATGCTCTTGCATATTATTTGAAAAAAAAAAAGTTTGAGTTGAGACAATTAAATTACCTCACCTCTTTTAATTGGATATATTAGAATCTCAGTATGTATCTTTTAAAAATGACTTCAATTGTATCTTATACTACAATGCATTGAAGAGTTTAGATATAATTTTGTTTTAAGCCACTGGTTGAGTGGCGAGTCAATTATTATCAAATGACTCAATTAAAATCTACATGATAAAACAAAATAATAGAGTCTACATAAAAAATATATAAGATATATATTTTATATATAATGTGGATTATGGATCCATATCAATAAAAATAAAATAAAATAGACCAACCCTAAAATTGATTTAGAAATTCATATTATGAACCAGGATAATGGAGGTAAAACACGGCTAAGCTAACTCTGAAGTTTTAATCCTACACAATCTATTATTCACCATTAACAATCCACCATATTCCATGAATGATTTGGTAAGAGGTTTGATTTTTTTTATTTATCATATCATTAGTGTAAGATGTTCTACAAACTTTATCAATAATTAATTTCTCCACAAAAACTTAATTAATCATTTCTAATAAGATCTCTTTTTTCAACCAATTTTTTCTATTAAAAAACTTGAGTTTAAAATTTTACTTAAATAATCTGAATCTGATTTTACTCACACCAAAGACATGTTAGTGAGAGGATTGATTAATGCCAAAAGATTTATTCTAGGTCATTATCATCCAATCAATAAGAACAAAATACTTTTAATTAGTTTTGACAAATAGTAATAAAGACTTGAAATTCGAAAGCAAAAATGGGAAAGGAGGCACAAAATGACACTGTTACTAATGGCAATTGGCACGAATGGGTTTTGAGGCGAATTCCAAAAGTTGGGAGTTGGGACAGAGTCATGCCACCATTTATTGTTGGATAAAGGCACTTCCCAAATTTGGTTCATGCCGGCACCAAAACATTACCTTTTGGTCTAAAGGTGTTATCAAATTAGCTCAGAATGAAAAGGTGTTCTTTTTGACCATTTATTTTTTTTGTTCTTTGCTCCCATGAGTTCAAGAATCTTCCATCAGGCGTCATTCACATAAATGAACAAAAACGCAAATAGTCCACATGACCAAAAAATCTTTGAGTGAGATTCTATAAACTAAAGCAACTTCCTTCATTGATAGTAACTAGTAAGCATTACGTACATGACGATATACGCCAAGTACAAGGACCAAAAGCCAGCAACAACTAAAGTTCGTACCTATAATGCTCTTTATATATTTTTATCAATAAATATTAATTATTAATTTTTGTTAATAAGATTCAAACTTATTATTTCTTTTTTTCTCTCTCTCCCTTCACTAATCATTACCAAATCAATGTTATAACTCTCTTCCTATACCCCTTAAATTATAGCACAAGAATCTTAGAACCCATGAGAAGCCCTTAATTGGTTTCACATACCAACAATAATTTCAAATAAAAGCAATAAATGTTTGATAAAGGCATTAAGGCAACTATGTACTCTATCTCTTGCAAAGTTGAATTAGAGTCACGCCACTATTTATTGTTGGATAAAGGCACATTATTAGAGGGTTAGAGGCCGGCAAGCCCGTTTCAAACTAGATACAATCAAGCACCAAATATTCGATTTTAGGTCGAAAAGAATATCTGTCAAGATTCAAAAATGGGCACAACATTATGTATCAATCTTTTAAAAGAAACTGTGGGATAAATAAATAAATTAAAGATGATGAATAATAGTGTTAATTTTACAATAATTTTGAGGGAAAATAATAATTAATAGAATCTTAAATACAATGATTAAGTTTCTTAGTCTTTTGTCAATGTAATATACAAATGAAATTCTATTCCTAACTCATGTTTTCTATAAAAAAAAATGTAAGAGACAAAAAGAGGAATAGAGAAAAAAATGTATATAAAAATATTGTGAATAAAATAAGTAAATAGAGGTTCAAAATCTTTTAATGTTCACAAACTTTTCAATAAGATTGAGATCGTGAAAAATGGATGAATATCTACAAAAGATACTTTGACAATAAAGTCACATATTTCACTAGAATGATGATGTCTATACATTACCTGCGACAATGACATTGGTTGTATTTATAAAAGCGTAAGATGGACTGAATTTACAAGTACAAAGTCCAAGGTCTCTCAAGAAGATCAACACTTTATCTTGATATACTGACAAAGTACATAACTTCGCTCGAAGTCAAAGTACAATCTATTCTTCACAAATCCTATATTGTCCGGGGTCTACAAAATACATGTGGTCACTTACTAGGTGCCCTAATACATGTGTCAACCATCGACGTTAGGAGCACGGACGTCTCCCCTCAGCAGTCGGGCTGTTGTGCCGCTTAAGTTATATCTCCTGGCCCCTATATTTGAATATTTTTTGATAATTTTGCAACCTCCTTATCAAGTGGCAGGTACTTAATTATCTATAAGGCACACATTATCTATAAACCTAATTATCTATAACCTGCAATTATCTGTTAGTCATTATCTACAGGCTAATAATTATCTGCAAGGGTTGTTACACCACTATAACAACCCCGACATACAAAGACACGAGGCTCCCCCTCACTCTATAATTACCAAGTTTCGTCTAACCCTTTGAGACACGAACACTAACACTAAAAGACACTTATACACACACCGATACTCGAACTCATTCTTATACATATACATTCTTATTCTCACATAATTGATGTACTTACTTGCGTGTCAGAGTCATCTCATTTGTTTTGCAAGTCCCCCTCTTAACAAAGCCAACTCATTGTCTGACGTACAAGATCTGGAGCTTACATTGGCCATGTCCACCTTAACGTGCAATACTTCCAAATTTTGACAAGTACATTTGGCGCCCACCGTGGGGCCGCGGTAAAACTTACCCTGCGGCCTCACTATTACACCCATGGTTAGTATGCCAAAAACAAATACCCTCCAGCAACTCCAAACCCGCATGGCGAAGATGGAACAACACCACGAGGAGGAACTCCGAAAGCTGAAGGCTGACCATAATCAGTTGGAGGCTCGAGTGAGACGCCCCCAAGGTGACAAACACTTGGCTCGTATCATGAACGAGCGTACTCATGGGGAGCCACACCCCTGACACACTGTCAATACTCAAGACGGTCCCAGCTTGTCACACATATACCGTCCAAAAGGGTGGATGACTTGTCGACACCCTTTTGTAGACCGCATCATGGACATACCCCTAGGTTGGAAATCACTTAACCTAGAGCGGTACGATGACACCATTGACCTAGATTAACATCTTGATGCTTTCCTCACCCAGGAAAACCTCTACACTAAAAATAAGGCGATCCTATGTCGTATCTTCCCAACGTCCCTCAAAAAGGAAGCACTGACATAGAATGGGGGCTCCCTCCAAGGTCCACTGATAGCTTTGACACTCTAGTCGAACACTTTAGCTCACAGCATGCAACAATTTGATCACTCATATAACTTCTGTCGCATTGGCCAGTCTACGACAGATAGGCGATGAGTATCTTCATAGGTTCATGGACAAATTTGAACTAATAGTCGTCCAGACCCGAAACCTCAACCCATAGGTGGCATAGTACTCCATGCTGTTAGCCCTACGACTAGGTAAGTTCGTGAACAACCTATGCAAGAAACCCCCTTCTAGCATGGACAAGTTACACGAATGAGCCAAGGGTTACGTTCAGATGGAGGAGATGTTAAGGTTCAGGAACGAAGTCCAATAAGTCAAACAAAAGCGTGACAAGCCAGAAGGAGGAACCAAGATCAACCCACACAAGTCAGACAAAAGGCACAAGTTGGACAAGCGCAAGCTCTCCTAAGGGGACCCAGGTATGAGCGCTACACACCCCTGACAGTCAATCGCACCACTATCATGGAGGAGGCCTTCAACATAGAGGTACCTATAAAACTACCTACACCACTTCCTCCTGGGTCGAGGTCAGACAAGACCAAATACTGTAGATACCATAGCAGTATTGGTCACAACACAGAAGACTAGTGGACTTTAAAAGACAAAATCGAAGAACTCATACTGGTTGGGTATCTAACCCGACCATTTCGTTAAAAGACCCAGCAATCACCCAATAGGAACTAGACTTGGGAGACACCAAGAGTATCCACCCAGGAATCAGGATGCCGAAAGAAGAAGAGACAAAGTAGAAGAAAAAGGGTGGCAGTGCAATACCAGCCAAGACGCGAACGTCAACCTCCACCAAAATGAGAAAACGACCCAACAAATCCGAGGTGTAATCAACACTATCGCGAGCGAATTATCCTCTTGAGGGTTGTCCAATCAGTCTCGAAAGCGACATCTCCACGCCATTCGGGACATTGACATCAATTATGTCGATATTCCACCATCACAAAGTATCTCGTCCATCACTTTCACTGATAAAGACTTCAAGGGCATTAACCTTGTCCACCAAGACGACCCCATGGTGGTCTTCATGGTGATCACTAACTTCATGGTGTTCAAGGTCCTTATTGACCAAGGCAGCTTCACGGACATCCTATACTATAACACATTCCAAAGGCTTAAGGTCTCATAAGACACGATTCATCGTCACTTTAGACCTTTCCTCGGCTTTGCAGGGGAGAAGGTAGAAACCATAGGCTATGTAGACCTCATCATCACTTTCGGTCAATGCCAGTTCTCCAGGAGCTTCATGATCAGGTATTTGATTGTTGATGCAGATACCTCTTACTTTGCTTTGATTTGCAGGAAAACAGTGAATGAGCTCAGAGCCATCATCTCCATGCCTCACCTCAAGATAAAGTTCCCTACCTTGACGGGATAAATAATAACTATCAAGGCAGACCAAAAATAAGCCTGACAATGCTATGTAGAGAGCTTAAAAGTGGCACCGTATCCTCCCACTAGGGAGCCCAACAGACATCATCCCACAGTGGATGGTACCAGCCAAGTCATAAACATGGACGAAGGGTCTCCAATACAAACCTTTATCGTCAACGACACAAGTCAAGCTAGTGTATTTGACATGGATCTGCGTGATGATACTATCGACAAAGGGCCCAAAGCCTATTGAACAACTTATCAAGCTACAGCTCGGACCCAAACTTGGGTAGTGCACACAGCTCACTAAGGACCTCACTAGCCATGAGCACAGACGCATAGCTGACGTCCTCCATAAAAACTCAGACTTATTCGCCTGGCAACCATCTAACATGCTAGGCATTCACCCCAGTATCATATACCACAAGCTGGCCATCTACCCTCAGGACAAGTTGGTATCACAGAAGAATAGGAAGATGGGAGACAAGCAGCACAAGGCGGTCAGAGAAGAGGTGGACAAGCTTCTCAAAGCTAAGGGAAGTTAGGTACTCCAATTGGCTCACCAATGTTATTATGGTCAAAAAAGCCAACGACAAATGGCGAATGTGCACTGATTACACCAACCTCAACAAGGCGTGTCCCAAAAATGTGTACCCTTTACCCAACATCGATAGACTAGTCAATGGCGCGTCTGGGTTCCAAGTGCTAAGCTTCTTGGATGCATATTCTTGGTAAAACCATATTAGAATGCATGCCCCAGACGAAGAGAAAACAAAATTCATCACTGAAGATGTCAACTTCTGCTATAGGGTCATACCCTTTGGCCTAAAAACGTAGGCGCTACATACCAACAAATGATGGATCAAATATTCAAACAGAAGATCAAACGAAATGTCGAGGTATATGTTAATGACATGGTCGTCAAATCTCAAAGCATAGCCCAACAGGTGGCAGATCTAGAGGAGGTTTACGAAGAGATCCGCAAATACAACATGTTCCTCAACTTGAAAAAATGTACTTTCGGGGTTGGCGGAGGCAAATTTCTAGGCTTCATTATCACACACACACCGAGGAATAAAAGTCAATCCTGGCAATTGCACAACAATACTGGAGATGCGCAGCCCTACAAGCGTTCAGGAAGTCCAAAAGCTAAATGGTAGGTTGGCATCTCTGTCTAGGTTCCTCCCAAAGCTCGCCGAGAAAGCAAAAACTTTTTACAAGCTGCTCAGAAAAATCGAGCCCTTCCTATGGGACAAAGCCTACGAGCAAGATTTCTTGGCCTTCAAGAAAACTATTGCCACGCCTGTTGAATTCAGGGGGAGTTGCTTGAAGCATAAGCATAGAATGATTCAAGTCTCAAGTTTTGAGCTTTCAAACATGCAAAGGACAACTTCGAGATTAATTAGGATAAAATGTAAGAGAAAAGCAATTCTGATGATCCTAAAGCATTGCATTCATTCTAACTCATAAATAACTTGAAATGGTTTAATGAAAATCACAAGGCTTTCATAAAATGGTTAAGTTTCAAACTTGATTCAAAGGTTTTTGGCAAAATGGTTTTCTTGCTATTTTAATCGATTACAATATCGTATTAATTGATTATTTTGTTCTTCATGTATTCTAGAAAAGCTTTCATGAGCATTGTAATCGATTACATATCAAATTAATCGATTATTATACATTTGGTTTTTATAAAACTGCCTTGTTGAATGTTTTAATCGACTACCTAAGGATAGTAATCGATTACATGATTAAATATGATTTTAAGAACTGCTGGGATAATCGATTACCAGTATACTGTAATCGATTACATAGGCTTATCTGAAAATAGCCACTCCCTGCTTTAATCGATTACCATAGGTGGTAACGATTACATGTTATGTTTAAATTCTAAGTTTTGTACTAGATAATCGATTACCTAGATTAGTAATCGATTACACTGTGAAATCGGAAAGGCTATGGCTCTTGCTTTAATCAATTACTTAGTGTATTTTGAAAAACATGGATCTTCTGTCTTAATCGATTACAAGATGGAATAATCAATTATTTGCTCCGTTATAGAAATTCCAAAAAAGCTTATGGACATTTTAATCGATTACATTCTTGGATTAATCGATTACAAAAGCAAAACAATGGATTATTAGGCGCGTATTAATCGATTATTTCTGTTACATTTTTCTGTTATAAATAGGAAATCACTTTGCTTGATTTTGTAACGCTGAACATTGATACCTATTGAGCAAAAACAATTCTAAGAGCCTTTCTAAGTGTTTTCAAAGTGTTTTTACATGCTTGCTCTGCTACAACATTGATCATGAGTTTGTGAGTCAATCTTGAGCAAGATTTCATTCAAGATTAAGGGAGGTTGATTTAACTTGCTAATTCAAACTGTGTCAATCTATCATATGCATTGTTAATCATTGGATCATCAGGTTGTTTCTCTCCTTAATCTTTCTGTAATTTTCATTTTGATTTTGGATGTAATTCTTTGTCTATTGTGATTGGGTTTCTTGCATGTAAATTAGAGATAGGGTTTCTCTAGGGATTGTGTTGAGTAGTGTTCTCAGTGGGTTTGTCTCTAAGAATCTAATAGTGTTTTAGATTTCTGAACTTTATCTAGTGTTGATAAAGAGAGACTTTGTAATTACTTGTAAGAACAGAAAACTGCAATAGTGGAACTCCATTCTAGTGTTATGTGGAAGAAAACTGGATTTAGCTTCATAGTGTTTGAAGTGAACCAGTATAAATCTTTTGTGTTTTGATTCTTATCTTATCCTGATTATATTTTGTCTTTCTTGGTTGTGTGACTTTGTTTATCAACTAAGTTTTGAGCTATTGGATACCTTGGTCTGAGCATTTGATTGAATAAGGATTCTTGGTTTCAAAAAGTGATAAAGATCCTAAGGGAAACTATGATTTTGTTTAAGAAAATTTTAATTTACCAAGCCTAACCAATTCACCCCCCCTCTTAGTTAAGTGTGAAGTGTTCCTATATTTTACATAGTTGATGAAGCAATTAGCTCAGCCCTCATTCAAGAGGAAAGGAAATATCAACTTCTCATCTGCTTCACCAGCCACATACTCCACAATGCTGAGAAGCGATATCAGATGATTGAGAAGATAGCATTGGCACTTGTCACCTCAGCCCGACGCCTCTTGCCATACTTTCAAAGTCACCAGGTGGTAGTTAAAACAAACTACCCCATCAAATAGGTGCTGCAAAAGCATGAACTGGCATGGAGGATGGTGGCATAGTCCATAGATTTGTCAGAGTTCAACCTCCAATATGAACATTGTGGTCCCATGAAAATACAGATCATGGCAGATTTCCTAGCAGAGTTCGCTGGTAAGGACTAAACCACTCTAGACTGGTGGAACCTCTACGTGGACGGAGCGTCCAATGTGAAAGGAAGTGGAGTAGGTATCATCCTTGAAGGACCTGGCAATGTCACTCTAAAGCAAGCTCTCAAGCTAAACTTCAAAGCCTAAAATAACGAAATTAAATATGAGGCACTCATAACAGACCTCAAGCTTGCAAAAGAAATCGGAGCTAAAAACCTGAGATGTCACACCGACTCACAGCTTGTCCAAGGACAAGTTGCCAACAAATATTAGACTAAGGAGACCATACTCCTTCAATACTATCATACTGCAAAAATGTTCATTGATAACTGTGTGTTTCGAAATGTACCACATACCCAAGGAGAGCAATACCAGAGCAGACCTACTCTCCAAGCTAGCCAACACCAAAAAGATCGGGCACCTCAAGACTATCATCCAGGAAATGCTCCAAACTCCCATCATTGACACCCAAGAAGTCATGGTAAGAGGAGAGGAGGAACCAAACTGGATGACCCCCTACAAGAATTTCCTGATTCAAGGGGAGCTATTGCCATATGAGAATGAAGCCCGACGCATGACAAGGAAGACCAACTACTACATCATCCTTGATGGCAAGTTGTTCAAAAGAGGATTGACAGTACCTCTACTCAAATGCCTGGATAGCCAGCAGGCAGTATATGTCATGCGAGAACTCTATGAAAGGATCTACAGCCTTCACACAAGGGGACACTCCCTTGCAACCAAGGTGGTGTGTGCAGGGTACTATTGGCTGACATTCAAGGCCAACACGCTCGAATTCACTAGGAGGTGTAGACAATGACAAGAGTTTGTCGATATCCCACGCACCCCTCCTGACAACCTCCACAGTCTGAGCTCCCCTTGGCCCATCGATATGTGGGGAATGGACATTCTGGGGCCATTATCAAAAGCCCTAGGAGCAGTCAAATTCTTGCTAGTCACCATAGACTACTTCACCAAATGAATTGAGGCAAGGCAATTACAAGAATTATCCGCCAACGAGGTAGAAAAATGCACCTGGAAACACCTCATATGCATATTTAACCCCCCCTTACGCCATTGCAACCGACAACGATACTCAGTTCAAGGCTCAGACTTATGAAGATTTCCTTACGAGGCTAGGCGTCAAGCACCTCATCACTACTGTCAAACTTCCCCAGACCAACAGTCAAGTGTAAGTAGCAAACATAGTTATCCTCAAGGCCCTACGTATAAGACTAGAGAAGTCTAAGGGTCTATGGAGGGAAGAACTCCCCAGTATACTCTGGGCTTGTCATTGTTTACCTCAGTCAGCTACTAATGAGACTCTTTTCCGACTCACTTATGGCCCAAACGCCATGATCCCATTAAAGTCGGGGACCATCGACAAGGAGGATATTATTCCAAGAGCAGAACAATGAAGAAAATATGATGTTCGAACTAGAGACAAAAGACGAAGTCTAGAAAATAGCTAGAATAAAAGAAGAGGCCACCAAACTCCACGCAACAAGAAGATATAACACCAAGTTTCAACCTCCAACCTTCCAACCTGGCGACCTCGTATGGCGAGTCCGAGGTGAAGCCCAAAAAGATCCCCGAGTGGGAAAACTTGGACCCAATTGGGAAGGTCCATTCAAGGTCATCACAAGCCTTGACAATGGGGCTTACAAGCTACAAGAACTAGATGGAAAAGCAATTCCAAGAGCATGGAACACTACCCATTGAAGTTCTACTTCATTTGACTTGCTACAAGACTTGATGATGAGCTCTTTTTCCTACTCGAGTCTTTTGTCCTAAGAAAAAAATTAGGGTTTTGGCTTGGGAGATTTTATGAGGCACGTCCAAGGGATAAAAGGGAATTTGTACTCAATTGCTACATTGAATAAAACATATCTCCCTTTGAATTTTATTTACTTATGTCAACTCTCCAAATGTTCACGAAACCCAAGGTCTACCCTTGGTGAACTTAGACAAAACCTAGGACAAACGTTCCTTGTTGCATCTTCAAAAGGCTCATTAAACCTAAGGTCCACCCTTGGTGAGCCCCTTCATTGTCAAGTCTTGCCCTTCACAAAATCTAAGGGATACAAGTTTGAAGGAACACAACAAAACCCAGAATAAGCAGTTCCCTGGTCGATTCTCCAATGGTTTACAAAACCCAAAATCTGCCCTTGGTGAACATCACCAGACGAGTTCATGGTCGATCTCCAAAGGCTCGTAAAACCCAAGGTCCTCCCTTGGTGATTCTCAGTCTCCAAAGGTTCGCAAAACCCAAGATTAACCCTTGGTGAACCTCGCCAAAACCCAGGAGGACACATGTCGCTGATCGATTCTCCAAAGGTTTGCAAAACCAAATGTTTGCCCTTGGTGAACCTCGCCAAAATCCAGGACAGACGAGTTCCTAGTCGATCTCCAAAGGCTCATAAAAATCAAGGTTCGCCTTTAGTTAGTCTCAGTCTCCAAAGGCTTGTAAAACCCAAGGTCCGCCCTTGATAAGTCTAGGTCTCCAAAGGCTCGCTAAACCCAAGGTCCGCCCTTGGTGAGTCTTAGTCTCCAAAGGTTCGACAAATCTAAGGTGATGGAGGTCCATTCCAAGCCAAAGGTCTAGAGGGAGAGCTTGAAGCACTTCCTTTGGCTAGCTTGAGAGGACCCATGACAATAGCTAGAATTCAAGCCCTTCAAGACCACATGATGGAGGTCCATTGCAAGCTCAAGGTCAAGAAGGAGAACTTGAAAAATCACCAACTCAGTGCAAACACAAAACAAGTGTTGTCTGTTTTAATAGATTACAGATTCCTGTAATAGATTACATAGGCATTTTGTAAATAGTTTCTGATACCTATAATCGATTACCAGCAATTCAGTTTCACACAAAAACAAGACTTCTTTGTTTTAATCGATTACAAGACATCTGTAATTGATTACATGAGCATGAAAATTGTAAATAACTCTATTTTAATTAATTACAAGTGCGAATTAATCAATTACTTTAGCGTTGAGTGTGCACTGTGCCTGTTAAGCAGCCAAGGGTCACTTTAGGGAAGTTTTCACTTCAAGCTTCATTTGGGCTTCATTTCAATTTGCATTTTCCTTACATTTAGTGACATTTATCTTGTAATTTTGTGGCTTTTATAAGGTGCCAAAACTGATTGTAACTAACTTTTGGTTCATTAATACAATTCTGAAAATTGTTGTGAGAGTTTCTCTCTTGTTCTTGTGTAAGAACTTCTTGAGTCTTATCAATGGTTTCTCAATGCTATTGTAGTGATTCTTCCTAGGCTTATTGGAAAGATTTTCCATGGTTCCATCCATCTTCATCCCTAACCTTTCTTCCATTGTTGAATTAAAAAGCTTAAAGGCAACCCCAAATTTTGTGAAAGTGCAGATTCAGAGTTCTTGAAGTTTGCTTGAAAATTGGATTTCAATGCAAGGTAGATTTGGGAAAACTAATGGCTATGGGTTCAGCTATACATCATAGCTACATCACAGCCATACATCACAAGGTCCGCCATTGATGAACCTCGCCAAATCCAGGAAGAACATGTCCCTGGTCTAAGGTTCGACAAACCCAAGGTCCACCCTTGGTGAGCCTCCTCATCGTCATGTTTCCTCTACAAGGAAACCCAAGGTATGCAAGGTCCACCTTGACAAACTTTCATACTCCTAAAATCTATCTTTGCAGGAATAAAAGAAACCCAAGTTCCACTCTTGGTGTACAAAACCCAAGACACTCTTGGTACCACTCCATTGGAACCACGAAAACCATGGCCAAAGGTTCAGTCGTTTATCCTTGAACAAGGGGTAAAACGAGACACCACCAAACTGGAATTAAGAATACCTCCTAATAAGCATCAGGGGAGAAGCTCCACAAAGCAACAGGAAGTGCCATCATATAGATGAGAAGACCTTTAATCAGGTTGAAATCAAATCTGAGATGATTTTGTGTCATCTAAAGCTCTTTATTTTCGTCAAGGTCTAACTTCCTACACGGCAAGGACACCATCCATGTCAAAGCAACGTACCCTTATTATCACATAGCATTGCGTAAATAAAATGATAACAATATACAAGACAAAGAAAATTTCATCAATAAAGGGAAGCATGTGTATTAGAAAGAAGAATAATTTTCTTAATTATAAAAGTCTTTACGGCCCAAAGACAACAAAACAAAAATAATAAAAAGGCAGCCTAGACAGCGGCCCCATCATCATGCTCTTCAATGGCATCTTCCTCAGCATCAACAGCCACCTCCTCCTCATCAAGCAGAACACTGTCCTTCACATCCTTGAATGGGTCAAAAAGACCCAAGTCAAGGTCCTCGGCGAAGAACCCAGCCTGCCTAACGGCCATATGGAAGCCCTTCTCATGCTGCTCCACAACCTCCTTCTTATAGATGAACAGCTCTTCTTCAAGCTCCCTGCGAGCCTCACTCTCCTCTGTTTCCTTAAGCTTGGACTCTCGTAGCCTGGATTCTGCTTCCTTCAAGTGAGCCTCAAGGTCCGCAACCACCTTGGGCCGACGATCCTTCTCAGCAATTGTACTCTTAGCCTAGCCAGTCAAGTCTTTCTTCTCCTTCAACAGTGCCTCGTAGCGACTAGCCAACTCGCCCCCATCCAATCAGGTGCATAAGAGCTTGGCAAGGACACCACCCACATTTGCAAACAGCTGGTGGTTGGACCTAACCGCCTTAGGAAAGGAAACAGTGGCATAGGTAACCTTAGGCCGCTCCATTCTCTAGACAGTCCTAGCAGTGGCCCTCTACTTGGCTACCTCCACCTCCAGGGATGCCACTTTACCCAGAGCTTCTTGGTGACACTGTTTCAGATAAAGGAGAGAAAGTCTTCCCCTCTAAAGCTAAACAACTCCTCCAAAATTGCCAAGCTCCTTTGAAGGAAGACCTTGGCAAAGTCATTGGCACCTTGAACCCTAATTGATCGGATCAACTTCTTGTCAAAATGAGACATGAAATCAGTTGGAGTTCTCTGATCTAAGAACATTATCTCCAAAATCTTCTTTAGAAACTTTGCCAAAAAAGAAATCTTCTCAAGGAATCTTGAAGCTTCAGGATTTGAGGGACTAACACAGAATAGCACTTTGTATCTTTTCTCTCTTCAAAAAGCTTATGAAAAATCCTTTCATATTTTGTGGTGTATTTTTTTTTTAAAAAAGCTTCATCTATTTATAGAAAACTATTTTAACTGTCAATAATCAATTAATTTACTAATGTAATTGATTAATTAACTCATGTAATCGAATAAAGTGTTCTTGAGCTTTCTGGAAAAGACTTATGAACAATGTAATCAATTAAATCGTAATGTAATCATTATCACAGGAAGTCTTTGTTTAAAAACGTTGTCAAGTAATTGATTACCACCATGTCATAATCGATTATCACAGGAAGTCCATTATGTGATTGTGTTGTGTAATCGATTACCATAATCTTGTTATCGATTTTTGTGTTCTTAAATCTCAAGTAATAGATTACCAATTGCTGGTAATCGATTAAACCAGTGAGAAAATATTTTTCCAAAACTTAAACATGGAACACTTGGCTTTTTATGCAATCATGAAAACTTTATGTTGTAGAAAAACTTCTTCATAAATCTTATGCTTTTATGAAAACATGAATGCAAAAACACCAATGAGTTTTATGCAATGCAATGGATCATAGGAAGTCTCATCTTACACATACACAAATTACAGCTACCAATCAATTGAATTGGCATGTAAAAAGCCTAAACATTTTACTAACTAAAAGACTCAGCTTCTTGATCCTCTTGAGCTCCTCCTGATTCTAACAATCTTTCCCTTTTTGGCTTTAATCATGGCAAACTTCAATTGAACATCTTGATCCTTAGTTTTTTTTTAAGAGAGATTTTCCAGGAGCTTTTACTTGAAACTTAAAAAGAATCAACTTCTAGCCAAGATCAAGTGTCAAGTATTCTTTGCATAAACTCTATACATCATAATCATATTTATTGCTCCCTCTTTCTTATGTAATATCATATGATTTCAAATTAAGAGTTAGAGAAAATATTCAATTATGTTTATCTTTTTCATATTATTTTACTCCCCTGTACCTTTAGTTTTACTCCCCCTGCACTGTAGCACATGTTCATTTTTCTCCCCCTTTTGACTCATCCAAGGCAAAATATTTCAATAAATGTGAAATAAGCAAGGAAGATTAGAAAACATAAGAACCATTTTATTAATTTGTTAGAGGCAAACAACAAAGATAACATTGCAGAACATCAGAAAACAGAAACAACATAACTAGAAACTAAATAAGACAACCACTAAGCTAAAGATCATCAAGGTCTCTAAGACTCATTCTAGTCTCTATATTGCTTAGTCTATTGGTGATGTCTTCTAAAGAGGAATGAACATCAGTTGAATGTTCATAATGCAGAGCTATCATAGCATCCATCTTTTGAATCATAAGAGATTCAAAAAGACTCCATTGTTGCTCAGCAGGTCCAGCTTCAGCATCTTCATCCTCATCAGCTTCATGTCCTTCATTAGCCACTCCTTGAGGAACTTGAGCTCCATCCATGTTCCATCCATTAGGAGTTTTCAACATCCCCAGAATGGTGAGATGCTTTTTGGATATGAGGTTGGTTATGTTGGTGGTGTTGTCAACAATCTCATTGGACACATCAATCCCAAAGTAATCAATAAACCTTGAGACCATGACAACATAGGGGAATTGATAGCTTAGCAGCCTCTTTGAATTCATCATTGTTTCTTCAATAGCTAAAACCCAATTGATCTGAGTTCCAATTTTCATCCAATACACCAGTTGCGGATCATCATCAGTGATCTGTGCATGATTAGTTGATCTAGGTGTGAGAATGTAAGTGATGATGTAATGCATAAGCCTATCTTCAGTTGTCATTAGGCCAACACCTAATATGTTTACTATCTGTGCATTTGGATTCAGCAGTATGCCTCTATAGGTGCACATCTTTGAATAGCCACCAATTTCTTCTTCAAACCTCCGGACACCTCCGAAAGTTATGTTTGTCACTGCATTCTATACAGTGTCATCTATTTCCATGGCCACTCCATTCACTTTGGAGCGGAGAACACCATTCATCCCAGTCTTAGCACAAGTATAGAATACTTTTACCAATTCAGGGTAGTAGGTACCCTTCATTTCCAATAGCTTTGTAAGGCCCTGTGCTTGCAGCATCTCAAGGAATGTGAATCCCTCAGAGACAAACCAATCAAGCTCCAATCATTTTGGAGGTAGCCCTAGCTTTTTAGCATGGAACTACATGTAATTGTTCCTTTCTACCTCAGTAGAGAACCAAGTATCTAACCTGTTCTCAGCAGCCTTAGAACTTTGGCCTGCTTTCCTTTTGCTGGTTTTGAGTTTCTTAGATGAAGATGGTTGAGAAATGGTGATTTAGGAATAAGAATAGGCAGAGTTTTGGTGGAGAAGTAGAAGAGGCAGAGCAAAAGGTAACTCAGTTTTGCTTAAGGAGAGAATGGATTTTTGGTGTGAGGAGTTAGGCTTATGGGTTCTGAATTTATAGAGCTATTCCTAGTTTTAAATTTGAATTTTGAAGTCTTGATAACAATTATCTTGTATTTCAAGGTGGTCTACATTCACTGAACCAGAATTTTGAATTTGAATTTAGAGATAAGGTTTCAGATTTTTTTCATTAAAAGCTATTCAGAATTGCAGAAACGCCATAAGTAATTGATTATGAAATCCTTGTAATTGATTATTCCATGGCGAAGGTATACCTCTGAGCATTATGTAATCGATTAATTTGAGAGTGTAATCAATTACTCCAGAGAGTTTTTAACCTAAGATTGCCCTTAAGCATCATGTAATCGATTAATACGTTGTTGTAATTGATTCCATTAGTAAGTTTTTGTACTATAATCGATTAATCCGAAGATGTAATCGATTAAATCAGCGAACAAGGCTTATGTTAGGCCTTTGGTAATCGATTATTGTTTGTCGTAATCGATTATCACATAGAATTATGCATTATGAATAGTGACATTTATCTTGATTCGAACTTTTGCTAAATGTGATGCATAATGAACTTGTGAGTTGAATTTAATGTAATCAGACACGTCATAAGAATGCTATTAGATGTTAGATTCATTAAGAATACCTAGCATGTTTCTTAGAGCCAAAAATCTATCTCTAACAAGGGGTTTTGTAAATATATTCAGTCAATTAATTGTTTGTATCAATAAACTCAATTGAGCAATTACCCTTTTGAATATGATCTCTGAGAAAGTGATGTATGATCTCTATATGCTTTGTCCTTGAGTGCATTATTGGATTCTTTGATAGGTTGATAGCACTTGTGTTGTCACATAGCAATGAAATTTCTTTCAATTCAACACCAAAGTCCTGTAATTGTTGCTTAAGCCATAGGCTTTAAGCACAGCAACTCCCAGCTACAATGTACTCTGCCTTAGCTATTGAGAGAGCAACACACGATTGTTTCTTGCAGTGCCATGAGATCAAGGAACTTCCCAGCAAATCGCATGTTCAACTTGTGCTTTTCCTATCTAACTTGCAACCTGCAAAATCAGAATCTGAATAACCAATTAAATTTAGTGATGCACCTTTAGGATACCATAGACCAACTTTTGGAGTTGATTTTAGGTATTTAACGATTCTCTTGACCGTTTTGGATTTGCTTGATATCTTGCATATAAGCACACACTCAACATAATATCTGGAAGACTTGAAGTCAAATACAATAGTGATCCAATCATTCCTATATATTTTGACTCATCAACCTTTTTGCTTTTTTCATTTGAATCAAGGTAAGTTATGGTTGCCATAGGAGTTGCAACATCCTTGATTTTCTCCATGTCAAATTTCTAGATCAATTCATTGTAGTATTTTGTTTGACTGAGAAATGTTCCATTCTTCATTTGTTTCACTTGAAGTCCAAGGAAGAATGTTAGTTCTCCCATCATTGACATTTCAAACTCATTCTGCATCGAGGATGAGAATTCCTTTCATCCTTTATCACAAAGTGTTGGATATAGGGGGGGCATCATGAAGAGTGAAAGACTTTGATTTAGAAATGGGTTTTGAGCTTTCAACATGCTTGAAGTTTTATAAATGATTCAAGTGTAAGAGAAAGGCAATCTGATTGATCATTGCATTGCATTGCATTCATTATCAAGCTTAAATGATTTTTATTAAAATATTAAAGCTTTTATGTTTTTGGTTAAGGTTTGAATCTGATTAAAAGGTTTTTGGAAAAATGTTTTCTTACTATTTTAATCGATTACTTAATGGTATAATCAATTATTTTGTTATTCGTTCAATCTGGAAAAACTTTCATGAACAAAATAATCGATTACCTATCGGTTTAATCGATTATTTGGCCTTTGATTGAAAATTAACTGCTTTGTTAAATGTTTTAATCGATTACTTACTCAGTGTAATCGATTACATAGTTGAAAATTTATTTTAAGTCTTGCTGTGATAATCAATTACCATTATCAGTAATTGATTACATAGTTCAATTGATAAAAGCTTACTTTCTGATTTAATTGATTACCAAAACTCGTAATCGATTACGCAGTTCATTTTGTGAAATTAAGCTTTCTGTCTTAATCGATTATAGCTTGGTTTAACCGATTATTTTGCTCGTTGCTGAAACCCAGAAAGCTTCTTTAACATTTTAATCGATTAAGTGATAATTTAATCGATTACATAAGAATTTTAATCAATTATCTGGCGCATTTAATCGATTACAGTTAGTTACAAAATCTGTTATAAATAAGATTGAAGGCTTGTCTTGTTTTCTAACTTGACCACTCCGTATTTCTGAGTATACACAAGCCTTCTAAGTCTTTCAAAGTGATTTTCTCAGTGTTATTACTTCTGGCTTCATTCAAAACATCAATGGGTCTTTGAATGATTCTTGAGCAATAAACTTTTCAAGGTTAAGGAAAAGCATGGTCTGATTTTGTTTGCTATTCAACCTGACTTGGTAACTCATGTGCATTACATTCATTGGATCATCAGGTTTTTTCTCTCCTTAATATTTGGTTGTAAATTAGTTTTTGAATTTCTGTTGTAATTGGCTATTGTAAAGTGGGTTTTTCTTGCTTGGTTCTAGAGAAGGGTTCTCTAGCTAAAGAACAAAGTAGTGTTCTCTGGTTCTTGCTCTTTTGAAGTCTAATAGGGTTTTAGATTTCTATTCTTTATCTAGTGTTGATAAAGGGAGGGTTTTGTAAAAGCTTGTAAGAACAAGATTTATAATAGTGGAACTCTAATTCAGTGTGAATTAGAAGAAACTGAATGTAGCTTCTGTTGTGAAGTGAACCAATATAAATTGCTTATGTTTTTATTTCTTTTTCTCTATTACTCATCTTGGTCATTGATGCTTTGATTCATATCCATTGTCCAACAAGTTCTGTTTTGATCTATAGATTTCTTGGGGCTGAGTTATTTGATTGAGTAAAAAGATTTCTTGGTTTTGAAAGTGATAAAGATCCTGAACTCTGATGTGAATTAATTTTAAAATACCAAGGTTTTAACCAATTCACCCCTCTCTTGGTTATTGTGAATATTTCTATTATTTTCACAAAGTTGGCTTATACTCAAAAGATTGTGCTTTAGACCTTCCACATAAAGCACATTTCTGATTTTGGTTTTGAAGTTGTCACCAATATTGTCTTCTCCTATTATTTTTCCTTTATTGTTGTCTCCATAGGTGACAAATCCTCCACCCTTTAAAGTCAGATTGGTGAGAATGGATTTATCACCTATCATGTGCTTAGAGCATCCATTATCCAATTACCATAGTGACTTTTTAGCTCTAAGACATACCTGCAACAATCAAATCAAGTAGCAAAGAAAGGTACCCAGTTAAGGTTGGGTCAATAGGGGTTAGCCATTTTTCTCTTTTTTTTAGGAACCCATATGCATTCTCCATTTGGTACATAGAACCTTCTAGCATAACACTTGTGTGATGTGTGATCTTTCTTCATACAGTAATGACATGTTACAGATTTTTATCCTTTTTCAAAATGAGTCATTTGGGTATGCTTTGTTGTTGAAAACCTTTTTTGATTCATCTGTTTTTGGAGGTACAAACTTGGTGTTTTGAAAAGGTTTTGATTTATAGTTGTAACCCAATCCAGATTTATCACTAGTATACTTTTGCACACTTAGCATTTGATTTAAACTACATTTTCCTCGATAGAGCCTTTTCAAGAGATCTACTAAGTAAGAATTTTCTGATAGCAAAGGCATGTATTTTTCAGAATGACTCTTTTTGAAATCATCAAATTCTTTTTGTAAAGCTTTATTTTCATCTACTTTTGAAGAACAAGAGGCACACACACAACTATTTGCTTTGTAGTTTGAAACAAGTTTTTCATTTTCTTCTTTCAAGTTGCAAAGTTTAGCTTGCATTGAAGCTAGCTTAGTGGTATGCCATTTAAGGTTACCTTTGAGTTTATTGTTGGAGATTGCAAGTTTTTTAGCTTCCTCATGCATTTCATTGAAAGCATCAACTAGTTGATCAAGTTCAGGATTTACTTCTAATTCATCACTTGAGTCATCTTCATCAATTGATGAAGTTAGGCAAACATTTGCTTCTTTATTTTCACTTGAAGATTTAGAAGTTGTTGATGTATTGTCTTCCCATGCAATGTAAGCTCTCTTTGATTTTCCATCTTTCTTAGCTTTCTTTTCACCTAAATGCTTCTTCAAATATATTGGACATTTAGATTTGATGTTGCCTTGTTTACCAAATTCAAAGCAGTTGTAGTTGGTGTTGTTGTTGTTGTCATTCTTTTAGTTGAACTTGGTGAACTTTCTATTCTTGTTTTTCTTCATGAAATTGCCAAACCTTTTGACAATTAGGTTTATATTCTCATCACCTTCATCTCCACTTGAATCATCATCTTTCTCAACATTTGAAGATGCAGCTTTCAAGGCTATGCTTCTTTGTTTTTTGTTTGCATCTTCTGCATGTGTTAGTTGAGACATTTCTAATTCATATTCAAGTAACTTACCAAAAAGTGCAACCATAGACATCTTTGATAGATCTTTAGATTCTTTGATCGCTGTAACTTTTGGTTGTCATGGTCTTGTTAAACATTTCAAGATCTTGATGTTGAGTTCCTCTACATCAATGTTTTGCCAAGACCAAGTAGATGATTGACGATGTGTGTGAATTTGGTTTGAAGTTGACAAATGTTTTCTGTTGTGTTAATCTTTAACATCTCACACTCATGCATCAAGGCACATTTTCTTGATCTTCTAACTTTATTTGTTCCTTCTTGAGTAATCTCTAGCATTTCCCACATCTCCTTAGCACTCTTGCATATAACAGTTCTAAAAAATTCATTAGACGACAAGGGAGAGGTTATCATATTCTTTGCTTTAAAAGCGTATTGAACTACCTTCTTTTCTATGTCCGTCATTTCATCTCATTCTTTGAGAATCTTTTCATTATCAATAGTTTTGGTAGGTATCAAATGACCATTTTCTATTGCATTCCATGCACTAGGGTCATTTGATTGAATGAAAATCTACATTCTATTTTTTCAAAAACTGAAGTGTTCTCCCTCAAACATTGGAGGACGATTGAGGGAGGCACTCTCCTTGAAGGTAAATTGTGTGGTATTCTTTTTCTTTAAAAAGAAAGTAGTGATCTTGAGTAACATACAAGAACCTGCTCTTGATACCAATTGAAAACAATATGAACAGCACACAAGAACCAAAAGAGCACTACTAAAAAAATAGGTTTTAACATCGCTAGCTTAACATCGGTTATTGGGAAAACCGATGTTAACGAAAACGCGGTGGCAAATTTGTAAATAAATGGACTTTGTTAACATCGGTTTTGTTAAAAACACCTCAAAACCGATGTTAAGTAGTTCATATTAACATCGGTTTTCAAGTTTTTAAGAAAACCGATGTTAAC
>PYAF01001705.1:430388-440938 GCA_007407185.1 Glycine tomentella | reverse complement strand
CAAAGCCCTACTCTACTAGCCTCTCAGCTCAGAACATCACAATCAAGGCCCTAGCCTATCAGAGAACCATCAACAAGTGACTCTACATCCGTCACACAGGCATATACAGAGCCAAGATTCAAAGTTATCAGAATCAAAAACTGAAAGCTAATCCTTCATCTATTCTAAGCCCTGAACAACTTTCTCAACTGGACCCTGGACTAATTCTAGCCCCAGCTCATATGGGTCACTATTCATAGGGACCCCCAGAATCAAAATTAAACGGTGAAACTTGAGTTTCTTACCTCAGTGGCGACTCCAACAGCTTCAGAACAGCTTCCTCTAGCTTCTATGTCTTAATCAAGCTGTGGTTCTTCGCCAAGCTCAAGTTCTCTGAGCTTTTCCCTTTGAGGTTCCTCTTCTCACTTAAATTGGGGTTTTCAAAGAAAAGGACGAAGGATTTCAGCTTTCTAATCGGTTCAATCAAGTTTATAGGTCTCAGAAAGGTGTTTAGGCTAGAATATCATGTCCCTAAAAGCTTGGGAGGTCTTCAATGGAGTTCTGGACCTAAGGAAGAAGATGAATGGCTTTTCCTCTCTCATATTCGCGTTTTGGCCTATATATACTCGGCCTGCCTGACATCCGGCGCTACCAGCGCCAGATCCCACGCTAACCGTGTGAACCTTTCGAGTCCAGTGGCGCTACCCGCGCCAAACTGACGCCATCCGCGCCATCCTTCTCGGCCTTTTCACGCTAGTAGCGCCATAACTCACGCTAATAGCGTGAGTAGGCCGCATCAAAATAACTATCCAGGCACTTTATGGTGCTACCCGCGCGGTCCTTGGCGCTATCCGCGCCAACCCCTCGACCACTCCACGCCATCGGCGTCAAGGCCACGCCCTTAGCGTGAACTGACCGAACCTCTGGCCACAATTAAAAACGTGGCGCGATCAGCGCCAACCCTGGAGCGATCAGCGCCACACCCCAAACTCAGTTTTCTTCATTGAATCCCTGCGCTATCGCGCGGGGTTAGATACCAAGAATGAGGGTCCTTACATACGTGCCCACTCCACGAGTGACACATGCAAGAGTATTGTGTGTACAACCCACGCGCCTATGGCAAAGGACAAGCGAAACACTTGCCTTCAATGCATTCTTCCACGAACAGATAAGGGAAAAGTTATCCAACATGGATACTTCACTTTCCTAACTTGTCTGGCCTCATAGCATAGCAAAAAGCATGTCCTCCCTGGACAACTTGATAACAGTAACCCAGAAAACACTTGTTCAAGCTTTAGAAGCTTGATAAACCCATATATGTCGAGGTTATCACCATCGACACATTTGTCCACACTTGGGGGGCTCAACAAGCTCATGACCCTCCTACTTGTTAAGGCTACTACCCTTCACACCAGACAATTTCCATCGACCTCGGACAATCTCCCTCGACACAAGACAACCTCTTTCGCCCGCAAGCTGGCTTAGAGCTTGGGGGGCTTATGTATTGTCCAGGGTATGCAAAATACATGTGGCCACTTACATGGTCCTCTAGTACAAGTGTCAACCCTCCACATCAGCATTGCTACAGGAGCACAGATGTCTCCCCCTCAGCAGCCAGGCTATCAAGCAGCACAGGTTATCTCTAAGGCCCTCATATTTGAATATTATTGATAATGTTGCAACCTCCTTATCAAGTGACAAACGCTTAATTGTCTATAAGTCACTATATTATCTACAAGCTACAAATTATCTATAAGGTACACATTTATCTATAAACCTAATTATATATAACCTACAATTATCTGTTAGTCATTATCTACAGGCTAATAATTATCTACAATGGTTGTTATACCAATGTTACAACCCCGACATATAAGGACCTGAGGCTCCCCCTCTTTCTGTAAGTACCAAGTTCCGTCTAACCTTTGAGACATGAACTTGAACACTAACACTGAAAGACACTCATACACACACGAAACACATACTCATTCTTATACATATACATTCTTATTCTCACATAATTGATGTACTTACTTGAGCATCATAATCATCTCGTTTGTTTTGCAGGTCCCCCTCATAACAAAGCCAACTTACTGTCTGACATACAAGATCTAGAGTCTACCTTGACTATCATTCGTGAGCACTTCCCAGTCTCTTCACAATTGATTATATGCGAGACTTGCTTATGTCCACCCTGATGTGCACTACTTTCAGATTTTGACAAGTACAAATCCTTATTAGGGATCTTGTACATAAGTTTACGCTTTTGTCAACACTTACAATTTGGGTTGATTCGTGATTTGGGTAAAGGTTGTGTTTATAGCTAGGCAAATAAGGCCTCCGCCTTAAGTTGGATTAAAGTTTCTAATTTTTTTTATATATTCTTAGAAAAACTAAGTTAAATTTAAATCAATACAATTTATTAAACTATTTGTAGGTAATTTATTAGTATGCTTATACAATTATATATATATATATATATATAAATAAAATGATGTTGTTGATTATTTGAGACGTTTTATTAATCATTTAAAAAGTAATAGAAAAAATTAATTTACATTTAATTTGAATGCAAACAAAAAAAATGACATTGAAATTAAAATAAAAATTAAATTTTATAAAAAAATAGTACTAACCATAAAAAAAACATTTTTAAGATAATAACAATAATGAGATTGCACATTCAGTAAAAAAATAATTCTTTTGGTTCTTACAAGAAAAATTAACTATTTTTGTTATGGTTATTTTGTGCACGTACATATCAAATCAAAAATATGAAATCACTTTTTAAACTTTTTTATTTGAATTGAAACAAATTTAAGTTAGTGAACATTTATTATTTGTCTTAACTTTTTTATCTTAAATTAATATAATACTAAAAGAATATACTAACAAAAGAAATTAAAATTCCAAATTAGAAGGTTATTTTTTTTCACCAAACCCAATTAGAAGTATTAAACTATATTAAAAATAGTTTTTTTAATGTATGTAATGTTTATGAAATATTGTTAATAATACTTGAAATTATTTTAATCAAAAGAGCTTTTTTAAAATTAAAATATTTTAGATTCAATTTAATATCAATCGAACTTCTCTCTGCTTCTTCTCGACGTAACGAAAGAATTAGATGAGGAGAGGCCTCGGGTTTCAAATCCCTACCCTACGCCTTACGAGGGCATATATTTCAAGTAATGATTGAATAAATTACCATTGAGTGAGATCTTCAAATTTTATTATACAATCTATTGAATCAGCCAGTGAACTGAAACCGTTCGATGTCAATTGCGTGAAATTCTGTTTCCATAAGCATAACAATCAAGGAGTGTAGTAAATAATCCATGGTTCGAATCATGCTGGGTTCTATGCGTAGGGGTGGACGGTTACACGAGGTGATTTTTTCAAATTAGTTTTCTTTTTTTATATTAGGTTATTTTGAAAAAATAATATTAAATAATTTTTTTCTTTGAAAATTTAAGTATGTAAATAATATTATTTAAGTATTACTTATTATTTTTTATTTTAATAAAATATTTTATTCTTTTGTAATATTTATGGTAGAGAATAGAGATAATTATATTTTTGTTTTTTCTAGATAAAATATTTTAGTATTATTTATTTTTCTTTTAAATAGTTTTATTTTTATAATGTGTTATTATTATTATTATTATTACTACTACGACTACTTTAAAAGTTATAAATAATTGTAGTTTATCAATGAATCAAACTTTGTAATATATCAAGAATATTTTATCTATTTATCAAGATTTTTCTATAACCTCTTTATTTTTCTTTTTCCCTCTTTGTCATACAATGTCCTTAAGGTCTGATCTGACCTGACTTGTTTATTATAAAGATCAGACTAAAACTTTTTGAAAAGTTTATTTAGATAAAAAAGATTAGACTCCAGCTTTAAAAAAAGTCTGTTAGACCTATCAGGTTAACCTATTTATTTTATTATATATATATATATATATTAAAAGTTGAAAATAATATTTTTTTCTAAAAATATTTTTCTTTATTATGAAGATGGATGATCAATCACTTCAAAAATCACCTTGAAAATCTCATAAAATGATTATTACTTATTTGGAAATATAAGTAAAATGTTGAGACATTTTCTATTTAAAAATTGTTTCTTTAACTTTCTTAAATTGATTTAAAGTGTTTTGTAAAATTAAACTTCCTATTAAAAATAGGCGTTTTAATAGGCTTGTAGGCCAAACTAGGCTTTTAAATAAGTCAGATCAAGCCTAAAAAAAAACTTATGATAGATAAATAGGTCAGGTCAAACTTTATATTTTTAAATCAGACCAAGACTAGACCTAACCAAACCTGACGTATTTCCACCCCTAGTTATAACCTTTGTTACAATACTTACTTTTCTTCTTCAATTTTTTAACCTTTTGATAGTAAAAATGGTTATTGACTACTATTGTCCTAAAAGATAATTTAATGAGTGATATAATTTATTCAAATTGAGTAGATTTTGGAATATGATTAATAAGAATTTTTGTAAGAAAGATATAATTAACATAAATACTTATTTTATTATAAATTTAATTCACTAAATTTTTTTGTGAAATATGAAATTGTTTATTGTCATTGTAATTTAGGAACTTTAAAATATGCTATGTAAATATATTTTTCATTGTAATATAGGAACTTTAAAAATATGCTATGTAAATATATTTTTTGTTATATTTTGTATAAATTTTAATGCTTATATATTTTATCGATTTCTACCCCCCCCCCCCCCCCCCCCCAATCTGCCCTCCACACAAGTTATTAAATTGAGTGCGTTTCTTTATGTATGTTTGAGGTCTTCAACAAAAATTAATCACTGTTTTTTGTGGAGTTATTTTGTATGAATATCATAATCAATAAAAAAAATTAAAAGTATAAATAAAAATTAATGAATTATATTAAGAAATATATTATAAAATTAACTTAAAACCTCAGAATTTATAGGTACAATCTTGATTTTGAGCCAAGGTGGCCCAGCAATTGTCAGCATTATAACAGTCACAAACAAAGCCTGTCATCACAGCAACCCCGTCTTTAGTCACAATTTGAAAGGATGTGTATCACATTAGCTCGTAATGGAAATGTACTCATCTTGACCATTTGTTGTTATTTGCTCCCATGAGTTAAAGAATCTACCCACAGACGTCATCCGCACAAATAAACATAGACAGCCACAAACAAGTCCTCCATAGAATGAGAATCAAAATAAAAATATCTCATACAATTTAAAGATCTCTCATAAGAGATTTTAACTGAATCATCTTTATGTTTCTTTTACGCGATTGAGTTATACTATTATTTATATATTATTTTTACAGCATTTTTTATAATATTTTTTTTATGTCTCACAATCATTATAGTATAATGACTTGATCCATATTGGTAAGTTATATTCGATAAAATTAGTTGAAAAATTACTTAGAAACTGAAATAGTAGTTAATAATTGAAAATTTAAAGTTTTTAAGGTAATTTATTAAATTATAAGTGTTTTGTAAACTAATTGATGAAATAATTGAAAAATATAAAATGACACATATACAGTGTTATAAAACCCGGCCGACCCATTGACCCGATCGAGTTAGTGGGTCATTGGGTCAATGGTCTAAGTGGTGGATCAATAATTGATTCAGTTTGACTCGATCTATATTAAAAAATTCAAAATTATATTATATATACGTATATAACTAACATTATTTTATTAAGAAAAATTCATCCATAATTTCATACTAAAAAATCTAAAATAATAATTGAAGTATTAAAGGGATAACACAAATAAAATGCATTAATAATAAAAGAGAGTATAAATAGCAACAGCCTAAATTAGAAAAAATAAAATGAGTCAGAATTCAGAAGCGCATTTTGAAATAAAAAAAGAAAAATAGAAACTATAAAAAGGAAAAAAGGGAGTATAGGAAACAATATATGGCCAAAAGGCCCAACTTGTTGATTTGAGGGGGAGTTGCTTGAAGCACAAAGAACTTCGATTCAAGAAAGAATGGTTTTGAACTTTCAACATGCCTTTGAAGCATTGAAGAAAAGTTTGTGATCAAATGTAAAAGGAAGGAAGTTTTCTGATGATCCAATCATTGCATTCATATCATTCATAAGTTTGAGAATTAAATCACAAGGCATTGGTAAATTGTTTTAAGTTTTTAAAATAAACTAAGTATTTTTGAAAAAATAGCATTTCACTGGTTTAGTCGATTATAACAGGCAAAGAATCAATTATTTTGTTCTTGATGTTTTCTGGAAATTTTTCAAGAACAATTTAATCGATTACATTATCGGAATAATCAATTATTTTGTCTTTGATCACATATAATCTGCCTTGGTGACTTTTTTAATTAATTACCACCAAGCTGTAATCGATTACATAAGCAAAATAGAAAATACCATATCTCTGGTTTAATCGATTACCAATTATTGTAATCGATTACTTGTTCAAACATATTTTTCATAGTGTCGGATTTAATCGATTACACGACAGAATAATCGATTAAATTGTTCGTTATAGTTACCCAGAATCATTATGAACGGTTTAATTGATTACAGGAGCGTATGTAATCGATTACAAGTGCTAAATAATCGATTACAGGAGCGCTTTTAATCGATTATAGACAGTTACAAATATCACTATAAATAGAACCTATGCTCAACTGATTGAAAACTTGAGTAATTCGTATTCTGAGCATTCTAAGGCTTTCTAAACATTCTCTAAGTGATATTTCTGGGTTCATTGAGTTCTTACTTCCATAAAACTCTTATGTGTCTTTCAGGGACGAGTGAAGCAAGATTTTTCTCTTTTCAAAGTCTAAGGAAAGTTATGTTCTGAGTTTGCTTTCTGCATTCAACCTGGTGAAATCATTCTTATGCATATCATTCTTTGGATCGTCAGGTGACTTCTTTTCTTATTCTTTGAAGTTGTAATTCTCTTTTAAATTTTGTGTTGGTTTGTCTATTGTAAATGAGTTTCTTGCTTGTAATCTAGAGAATCTAATAGTGTTTTAAATTTCTGAACTTTATCTAGGGTTGATAAAGAGAGGCTTGTAATAACTTGTAAGAACTGAAATTGACAATAGTGGAACTCTACTCTAGTGTTAAGCAGAAGAAAACTGGATGTAGCTTCATAGTGTTTGAAGTGAACCAGTATAATTCTCTGTGTGTGTTTTAATTATGCATATTTAGTTGAATTTATTTTTCTTGCTTATGATTTCTTGTTATCTATCAAATTCTTAAAGCATTACATTTCTTGGGTTGAACTTTGGACTGGATAAAGATTCTTGGTTACAAAAGTGATAAAGATCCAAAAAGGGAAAAACTCTGATTTTGATCAATAAATTTTTTAAATTACCAAGCCTAACCAATTCACCCCCCTCTTGGTTAAGTGTGAAGTGTTCCCATATTTTACACAACTAACAAAAAAACCTAATTCCTATATATATATATATATATATATATATATATATATATATATAATTCCTTCTTTCCGTGCTGCGCTGCTGCTGTCGTGCGCGCCTTTGCTGTTGTGCTTCAATGACCCACTTCCTTCGTAGCTTTTCTTCCTTGTTGCGTCCTGCTATGATTTCTCTTCCAACACCACCTACCTCATGAAGGCTCGAGTGCTCGAACAAAACGACTCCTTTTTGGAGCCTTTTTCTCTTTTTACCAAAACCTAGTCTGGGTTCCTAAAATTGGTCGGGTCATCGGTCGGCTGGGTTTTGTCAAGCCAAATCGGGTCACTTGCATGGTCAATTCTACACCCAATCCGACCCGGATCTAGCTGCGGTTCCCAATCCGACTGACCAGTTCAGACCAGTTTTCATAACATTGCATAAATGACATGTTTAGAAAAGATAATAAGAAAATTGAATAAATATTTTAAAGATAAAAATAAAATAAAATATAAAAAATTAGAAGTTAGAAGTTAGTATTTAAAAAAAATATTATCCAAAGTAGTGTTTTAAAAAATGTTAGAAGTTACTTAAAAAAACACAAGAAGCTATTTAAAAAAGTTTATTTAGCGAACAGTCAAATAGAAATTTCAAGTAATAAAAAAATTAAAAAATAATTAAAATAATTTACAAAAAATAGTGTTAATATCATCGGGTGAGATAAGAGTCTATTGTTATTGTCATCTCTCAATCATCAATCATATTAACCATCATAGCCAAATACATTATTTTTACTGTGCAAAAGTTTATACAATTAAGAGCAGAGTTTAATTTTAATAAAGAAAAGTGTAAACCCCTTACGAATTACTTAAATCAACACTTATCAACTATAAAACAATTCATAATAGGATAACAGTGTAAACAAGATTTACACCGTTAATGTGACACGAATACACTCAAACTACAAAGAGCAAAAGCCATCATTAACTAAAGGTTCCTACATACTAACACACACTCCTTGCAATTACAAATAGAGTAATAATGTCTTAAAACCCTTCCAAGTGCCCATTGGTGGTCAACAAACAAATGATAACAAACTGAAGGGGGAAAAGAAAGAAACTTTCAGACAACAATCACTTTTGAAAACCATACACACGGACAATTACTAGTAAACAAACATCATGTACATACACCTTTTCTTCAAACTTGCTCAGGACTTTTCTGCATCCAAATAGTAGAAAGTGGTTTATCCTTTGTCCAATTCCTCAGCCTAAGAAGCACATAGACAACCATTCCACACAAAAAGCCAAGAGCTGCACTTGATCCCACAAGTGAAACTGCAGTGATGACAAGAGTCACAAAGGAATCTTCCTTTGTGTTCATGTCCCTAGCACACATGGCTAGTTCAATTCCAGCAAACAAAAGCAACACACCTAAGATCCCCACAGGAAACTGCTTCAAAATGTGTGCCAAAGAAGTTCCCAACACCAAACCCAACACCAATTTGGCAACACCAAGAAGTGCCACACACCCACCACTCCTTCCACCAAATTTGTATTGCCCTGCAAGTCCACCAGCACCATGGCAACTCGGCATTGCACCAAACCAACTACCAACCAAGTTCATCAATCCCACTGTCACTGACAATGAAGTGGCTGAGAAATCCTTCCCTGGGAACAAATCTGATGACAACTTGCAAACAGCCACCACAGAGTTCAAAATTGACAATGGAAGCTGAGGGATTGCACCCTTCACAAAACCCTTTTTCCATGCATGCTTAGAGAACTTCACTACTTCTATTGAGGAAGGTCCAAACTTTATTTCATGCACCACCTCATGCCTTCTTATGAAGGCCAAAACAACCCCCAACACAAACACCAAGAAAGCAGAAGGTAGTGAGAAAATAACCTTCCTCACCCTGCTTGTCCTGTTTCTTGCAACAACCTCATTCCTCTTTTGACCACCCAAATCATCATCACCACCACCACTTTCCACAACATCACAACACCCTTTACTCTTCTCCCCAGCCCCATTCACAATCACAATGAAACACAGACAAACGATGGCCAAAACCATCCCATCAAGCCCAAACCAATGCCTCTCCCCCAAAGATTTAGACTTTGGCAAGTCCTGAAGTTTCCTCACATACTTAACAGCTGTCAAGGCAAATGACAAACCTTGTGCTAGTTGAATTCCCCTCACAACACAGAGAGGAATCAACATGTACACAAGCTGCATCAGCCCTGTCACCCCCAAAACAAACAACACGCCGCCGGTTAATATACCCGCGGTCATGATCTCGGGAACACCGAAATCGGTGTCCGATAAGGCTTGGGCCGCAATGGACTTCATCGGCTGGACCGGCATAGGGACCCCATAGATGGCACCAGTGATAATATTGTACACACCAGTAAATATCAGCGTGGTGCCAAGATTGAGGTCCCTAGCAAGGGTCAAGGCCAAAACAATTGGTATATAAGTGCCAAGGTCACCCATGGCGCCATTGAGTTCACCCCATTTTGAGTGAAAAACCAAGTTGTTTTTTACTTTTTCCACCACCCCTTTGGCTGAAAAACCATTGGCTCCTGGGATGGTTGAAGTAGTATGAGTAGGAGTGATTTCCGGTGCTTCAGGATCTGAGATTGGAATTGAAGGAGGGTTTTGGTAAGCCATGGAAAATGTTATATGGGTTTGGTTTGAAATTTGAAACTATCAACTCTCAATTAACCGTAAGGGAAGTGAACATATATGAATGTGATACATGGGAAATTTTTTGTTTATTTATAGGGATTTGTAAAGTCAATGTTAGGAGCAACTGGTCATTTAACAATAATGCATTATGGAAAATGTACAAAGTAATCCTCGTTGACAATCTACTGTTGTTGATTTTATTAATACATGAACGTGTACAAGTTTACAAGATAAATATTATATCGCGGGTTAATTATTGATGAATCTGTGGATTGGAATATGAAAAATGATAAAACATTAATAATCGCGGATTTTATCTATGTGAATTCTTAGTTTTATTTATTTCTAAACAAAAACAGCATAAAACAAGTCAATAATAATTCCCTGCCGTAAGCACAGCTCAAGTTGTACGAGCAAGATGTGGACAGAATGATTTTTTTTTTTTTTTGGTACAGGGACAGAAT
>PYAF01001705.1:398269-418914 GCA_007407185.1 Glycine tomentella | reverse complement strand
ATTATATTTAAAAGGATATATTATGTTTTTAGCTCTTAAGCTTTTTTATTTTTAATTCCTGAACTTCTCTTTATTTGTTTTGATAGTCCTTTAACTTTTTTTTTTGTCTTTATTGTTAGTCACTAACATCTTTTCATCCTTAATTTTAGTTTTAAAAAAACACTAAGTAAGGACAGTAAAAAAGTTATGAGACTAATAACAACAATAAAAATTCTTAAAAGTTAAGGGACTAAAAAAAGTAATCTTATTTGAAAACCTTTTTAACATGTTAAACATATCATAAAAAATTTTCTGGCCATAGATCTAGACCAATATTACAACCTATATGTGAGAGGTCTTTAAAATAAATGAAAGATTATATTTTTTTTTCATTAAAATGTGTCCATGCATTAAAAATGTGCATGTATGGAAAGTTACATTTTTCATGAAAATATATGTTCTTTTTATGAAAATATATGACATGTCTATTCATGGAATGACACAAATATTAAAGATTGTATCTTTTAATGAAAGTGTCGTCTAAAATAAATTTTTAGTTCCCTACTAAATTACTTTTCCTAATTAATTTTTTTTTATCCAAACACACTCTAGGTGATTTTGAAAATTAGTAATTAATTTGGGATAGAAATTGCATAGGAACATGATTGGAGAAATTGATACTAGTGAAACATAATTCTGGTTGCTTTTAATATCAATCAAATCTTTCTTTTGCAATAATTTACTTGTTTTCCTTTAGAACAAAAAAATCATAAAAATAATTTAATATTCTCTTAATATTTCTTTTAACTGTTTATATATATATATATATGATATAAATTTGCTGATTTTAAAAAAATAAAAGAAAAAAGTTTAATAACTTTGACTATCTAAAAATACAACTAGTTTGTAAGTATGAAATCCAAATTTAAGTCTACTACGATATTAATGTATAAGATACACTTGTAATTGTACATACACATTTTAAGCATGGATTCTTTATTAAATTTTAATTTACACTATAAAATGGTTAATAATACTCTTTGATTAGTGAAAAATTAGTTGGAAATTAAACTCAAACTGTACTAATGGTCTATATAATTAATGTAGAAAATATATATTCCTTTTCTTTTTTCTTCTTTTTTTTTTCGGTAAGAGGCTCAAATAATTCTAATGTTATTTCCATATCTTAGCTGTACAACTAGAGCTAGCTGTGCTTGTGGCAACAAATTGTTGACTTTCCTGTTGCTATTTTTGTTTAGTAATAAAACTAGGAGTTTCAGATGTATAAAATTCACTTTTCTCAATGCCTTGTCCTTTTGTATTTTCTAATCCACAGATTCGACAATTACTTGTTATCGTGAAAACTTGTTCACTTTCAAGTATTAATAAAATCATCAAACAGTAGATTGTGAAGGGAAGTGTTTTATACGTTTTTTCTTGCATGATTGATGACAAGTTGTCCTAACATTGATTTTGCAAATCCCTATGAGTGTGTCAGAATGTGTAAGACAACTTTAAATTGAGGTTGGAGAAGCAAATTCTTACTTACTTATGCGGTGGATGTGCCTCGTATTTTGTGCTACCACATTTTCACTGGCAAAACAAACACACTATTGAATCAACAACCAATTCCCACACATCACGTTCATATTCACTTCTCTTACGGTTAATTAACAAGTTTGTTAATTACTTACACACTATTGAATCAACAACCAATTCCCACATATCACGTTCATATTCACTTCTCTTACGGTTAATTAGCGAGTTTGTTAATTACTTAGCCTAATTTATTGCTCGAGAGTTGATAGTTTCAAATTTCAAACCAAACCCATACAACATTTTCCATGGCATACCAAAACCCTCATTCAATTCCAATCTCAGATCCTGAAGCACCGGAAATCACTCCTACTCATACTCCTTCAACCATACCAGTAGCCAATGGTTTTTCAGCCAAAGGGGTGGTGGAAAAAGTAAAAAACAACTTGGTTTTTCACTCAAAATGGGGTGAACTCAATGGCGCCATGGGTGACCTTGGCACTTATATACCAATTGTTTTGGCCTTGACCCTTGCTAGGGACCTCAATCTTGGCACCACGCTGATATTTACTGGCGTGTTCAATATTATCACTGGTGCCATCTATGGGGTCCCTATGCCGGTCCAGCCGATGAAGTCCATTGCGGCCCAAGCCTTATCGGACACCGATTTCGGTGTTCCCGAGATCATGACCGCGGGTATATTAACCGGCGGCGTGTTGTTTGTTTTGGGGGTGACAGGGCTGATGCAGCTTGTGTACATGTTGATTCCTCTCTGTGTTGTGAGGGGAATTCAACTGGCACAAGGTTTGTCATTTGCCTTGACAGCTGTTAAGTATGTGAGGAAACTTCAGGACTTGCCAAAGTCTAAATCTTTGGGGCAGAGGCATTGGTTTGGGCTTGATGGGCTGGTTTTGGCCATCGTTTGCCTGTGTTTCATTGTGATTGTGAATGGGGCTGGGGAGAAGAGTAGAGGGTGTTGTGATGTTGTGGAAAGTGGTGGTGGTGATGATGATTTGGGTGGTCAAAAGAGGAATAATGAGGTTGTTGCAAGAAACAGGACAAGCAGGGTGAGGAAGGTTATTTTCTCACTACCTTCTGCTTTCTTGGTGTTTGTGTTGGGGGTTGTTTTGGCCTTCATAAGAAGGCATGAGGTGGTGCATGAAATAAAGTTTGGACCTTCCTCAATAGAAGTAGTGAAGTTTTCTAAGCATGCATGGAAAAAGGGTTTTGTGAAGGGTGCAATCCCTCAGCTTCCATTGTCAATTTTGAACTCTGTGGTGGCTGTTTGCAAGTTGTCATCAGATTTGTTCCCAGGGAAGGATTTCTCAGCCACTTCATTGTCAGTGACAGTGGGATTGATGAACCTGGTTGGTAGTTGGTTTGGTGCAATGCCGAGTTGCCATGGTGCTGGTGGACTTGCAGGGCAATACAAATTTGGTGGAAGGAGTGGTGGGTGTGTGGCACTTCTTGGTGTTGCCAAATTGGTGTTGGGTTTGGTGTTGGGAACTTCTTTGGCACACATTTTGAAGCAGTTTCCTGTGGGGATCTTAGGTGTGTTGCTTTTGTTTGCTGGAATTGAACTAGCCATGTGTGCTAGGGACATGAACACAAAGGAAGATTCCTTTGTGACTCTTGTTATCACTGCAGTTTCACTTGTGGGATCAAGTGCAGCTCTTGGCTTTTTGTGTGGAATGGTTATCTATGTGCTTCTTAAGCTGAGGAATTGGACAAGGGATAAACCGCTTTCTACTATTTGGACGATGAAAAGCCCCGGGCAAGTATGAAGAAAACTAAGGAGTATATTTAAAATATAGTTCTTTTGCTTTTGGATATCTCTAATGCTTTTTATTAATTTGTTTGTAAATAAGTCAATGAGTATTATTTTTCAAAAATGATTGTTGTGTTAGAGTTTTTATTTTCTTCAGTTTTGTTTTTGCTTTGTTGTTCTTTATTTAAAGCCGGATAAAGGGGTTGTAAGGGTTTATGACACGTTAGTTGTAATTATAAGGAGTGTAGAGTATAGATATTTAGTAGGAACTTCAATTGTTGCTGGCTTTTGCTCTTTGTAGTTTCTTTGTATTGAATAAAGAATATAATTGGAATACATTTGACAATGTAAAGATTCTTGGACTATCATTTAATTATGAATTATTATATAATTAAAAAATATTGAGTTCTGTAATATAAGATGATTTCTGATAAGCTGACAAAATTAATAAAATTATATAAAATATATAACAATACTACTCTAATAATTTTCTATGATATTTTGTACAATAAAGAAAAACATGGGAAATTTGAGATAAGTACCGTCAGATATGATTTGATATAATATAATGGAAAGAATTAATGAAGAAAAAATAATATTCTAATATGTGTAGTAAAAAATATTGTATAAATAGTATAACTAAATAAACATATGCTGCTTAATATAAATAAAAAAACAAGTTGATTCAGTTAACAGAATTTGTTACCAGAGATTTTTTGTTTTTATGAGATGTTTTTTTATTGTATGGAGGACTTCTTTTTTCAATTGCATGTCTATTATGCTTTTAATTTGTTTGTAAATAAGTCAATATTATTGTGTACGGATTTCAAAAGTGACTGTTAGATATTTTTGGAGTGTATGGGTCAAAATGAAGAGAGAAAATGATAAATGTGAGGGAGAAATATAAAAGAAAAAAGAGAAAGATAGAAGTGAGATGGAAGAGAAAATGAGTCTATATTAAGTATTTTGTGTTTGTTTTTTAATGTTAACATTTGAAGCCGAATGGGGCTTGCAGTTGCAAGGGGTTTTAACTTTTATTTTAAGATACTATGCTAGTTAGTAGGAACTTTCGTTGTTGTTGTCTTTTGCTCTTTTGTACTTTTTTTGGGGGTACATTCCTCTTTTGTACTTTGAGTATACTCGTGCAGAAAAATAGTATTTATATAATAAATTTATATATTTTTCAAAAAATAATAAAAGAGGTAGGAATAAATATTAAATAAAATAGTGGATGATGAAAAAATAGAGAAAAAAAACTAGTATTATAGAAATTGTTGTAAAAAAATATTATATAAAGAATATAACTCTATCGGTACCAAATGTTCACCTAATATTTTTTATCATAAAAAAAAAAGTAAATTCAGTTTAGAGGATCTCATACAAGAGATTGTTTTTATTGTGTGAAGGATTTACTTTGTGCCTCTTTCTGTGCCTGAAAGATCATTGATAGAGTTATTCTATAGAATACTTAATAACTCCAATTTTCACAGCAAACTTGTATTTGATATATAGTTCTTCTGTGCTAAACCTATGAAGCTAAATTGGTTCTTTTATCTAATGAGTGCCATATTTCGATCTTATTAATGTGGTTTATTTTGGAAATTTGACTTTTAATATCAGATATCATGTTATGGATGTCTTTACAGTTTTATATATATATATATATATATATATATATATATATATAATATGACTAGGTTTGATCTGAATGTTATGGAGGAATTCTTAACCTTAAAACAGTGCAGGTATTAAGAAGCGATCGTGTTGCTCTGATTGAACTATTTAATTAACCTGATTCCCTATATTTTTTTTTGTTTTCACTTGGGTAATTTTAAACATTAGGCATGCTAAGTGCTAATAGATCTTACTTGACACTGATTGGAATCCACGAGTAATGAAATTTATTTTCTATGATTTTCTAATAATAAAATTGTTTGCATTGCTAGTGTGGCTAATTTTTATGACTTCTTCATTTTGATGGTATATATATTTTTCAGGTTGATTTGGGAGTTATATCTTTTCCCTGTGGAATAGTTTATAATGTTGTTATGGATATTGAGAATATTGTGACGAAGAAGCTGAACTATTCATTCATAAAATTAATCCATTACATCAAGGATTTGTGAATTCCATTGTACTTGCTCTCTTATTCCTTGATATAAAGTTAACTTGATGATAAAATAAGAGGGAGGGAGATATAACTTTATCGTACATGAAATGTTTACCTAATAATTTAATTTTATCATAAAAAGCAAATTCAGTTAAGAGAATCTCATTCAAGAGATTTTTTTATTGTGCGGAGGATTTACTTTGTGCCTCTTTATGTGCCAGGAAGATCATTGATAGAGTTAAAGAATACTTAATAACTCCAATTTTCACAGCAAACATGTATTTAATATATAGTTCTGCCTCCCTTTGCTAAATCTATGAAGCTAAATTGGTTCTTTTATCTAATGAGTACCATATTTCTTATTAATGTGGTTTATTTAGGAAATTTGACTTTTAATATCCGATATCATGTTATCAATGCCCTGTGGGAGAAGCAAAATATAACAATAATTTGTTCTAGGGATTCAAAGTGGGAAATAAAGATTGTGTCATTAGCATACTATAATATATCAATGACATTATCTTTTTGGGAGAGGTGAATGAAATGAATGTGTTCACAATTAAAATCATATTGAGGACGTTTGAATTTGCTTCTGGATTCAAGGTCAATTTTATCAAAAGTTGTTTTTGGGCTAAAAGGGTGGAAAAGAGGGTGATTGAGAGGTTTGTAAACTTGTTGAATTGCAAAGTTCTCACATTGCCTTTTTATTTATCTTGGTCTACCAACTGGAGCAAACCATAGGAAAGTGATAACATGGCAACCTATCATCCAAAAATTCACAAACAAATTATCACTTTGGACGCATAAAATTGTCTCACTCGAAGGAACAATTTGCTTGATAAATTTCATCTTGTCATTGTTGCCTTTTTTTTTTACCTATTTTTCTTTAAAATGCCTAAGGAAGTGTGGAGGGAAATTGTAGGGATCCAAAGGAAATTTCTATAGGAGTGGTAATGATGAGAATAAAAAGAGAGCATGGACGAGTTGGGAAGATATTTGCAAGACTAAGAAGGAAGGGGAGCATGGAATGAAAAATTTGCTTTTATTCAATAAGGCTCTTTTGGGGAAATGAAATTGGAACTTATTTCATCAAAAGGATACACTATAGTGTCAAGTTCTATATTCTAAATATGATGGTTGCCAAGGTCTAGGGGAGAATGTCAATCGCTCTTGGGAGTCCTTATGGTGGAAAGATTTGAAATTAGTTTGTGGGAGGGAGGAGGATAAAGCATGGTATGATGAGCATATTGAGTGGAAGATTGGAAGAGGAGAAAAATGCATGGGTCAATAGGACTACTCTAGCAATTTACACCCAAGACTATTTCTCTTGTTAGAGCAAAAAGAGGAGTTTTTATATAAGGTATGGGTTTTTTGGGGGGAAAAGTGTTGGTGTTGGGAGCTTAAATGGAGAAGGGAAGTTTTTGAGTAGGAGAGAAGTCAAATACAACAACTACAAGATTTCCTAGATACAATTGTTGTAAATAGACATGAGTGGGATTCTTGGCAATGGAAAGTATATCCTTTGGGTTCCTATTCAACAAATTATGCCTACTATTTGATGTCTTAAAATGGAGGTGGTGAAGAAATGCTAGATTTTTTTTTCCAGTTCTATGGAAGATAAACACCCCAAACAGAGTAGCTTTCTTGGCATGGATGTTGGAAGGAAGATATTTGAGAAAATGAAAGGTTTAGAAATATTTGGAGGAAGAAAACACTTTATTATTACACAACTCTTTTTCTCTTGACTTGATAGAAAATGGTGGAGAACTCTCCTACTTATACTAATAGCACCTTAACCAATGCTAGGATTGTGTCAACACAATTCTTATCTAATGGCTACAAATTATGCTCTAGAATTCTCCACACCTCCTAACCTAGATATTAATGATGGTGGTTTCTAGATACAACTATTCTCTAGATATTTTTAGGGAGATATCTACAGTGGATTATTCTAGATTTTGGACTAAACATCTCTTGGATATTTCTAGATATTAGGCCATTTAACAACTACCCCAATGGACCTAAATCAAGTTTATTATTATTTAACACCCCCTTAAACTTGATTTTTGTAACTCCAAGCAATCTTCTCATCTTGACAAAGTCTTCATTCTTGAGTGGTTTGGTGAGGATATCTGCAACTTGCTCTTTAGACTTCACATACTTTATATGCACCCCTTTTCTTGCAATGCATTCCTTTATATAATGATAACATGTATCAATATGCTTACTTCTGTCATTGAAGACTGGATTCTTTGCTAATGCTATTGCAAATTTGTTGTCAACATAACTATTAGTTGGTTCCTTTTGTGGCATATTCAACTCCTTCAACAAATTCCTTAGCCAAATAGTTGGCAGACACATGATGTAGTTGCGACATACTCGGGTTCACAAGTAGACAGAGTGATAATAGGTTGTTTCTTCGACATCCATGTGAAAGTAATATCTCCCACCCGATGGTGCTTTTTCTATCATCCATGTCTCTAGCCCAATCGCTATCACTATATCTAACACGTTTATAGTCATTAGATGGTGAGTAAAACAAGTCAAAGTCAATAGTACCTTTAATGTAACAAAGAATTCTCTTTGCAACTTTCAAATGCGTGGTAGTTGGAGACTCCATGTAGTGACTAACAATCCTAACAGTAAAGATAATGCCATGTCAAGTAACGCAGACTTCCTACTAAGCTCTTGAAAGATAATGTATCAATCTTTTCTCCATCACCATACTTGGATAGCTTGGCTTCACATTCCCTTGGGGTGTTGATAGGCTTGCAATCCTTCATCTTGAATTTCTTCAACATCTCATATTCATAACCTTCTTGTATAACGACTACGTTTCTTATTCGTATTTAATTGATTACGCTTGTTAATTTTACAGAAAATTTTTTCTACGTAATTTTGTTTACGTAAAATTAATTATACGTAATAATTTATTTTTCTAACGCGTTCGCAAAATTGTCAAAACATACGGTTCAAATATAAGTTAAGATACAGTCCGGATAAAACACAGTCTCAAATAGTCTGTTTAAACATAAAATACATACAGCATAGCATATTATCAAATACAGATAAACAGAAAATCACAAATAAAGCATACAGTCATCCAACAGCACACAGAACATCCAGCTTCTTTCCTTAATGCTTTCCTCAGCTCACTGTTCTTCTGCTCACCCAAATAAATTGGGGTCATCACAGGTGTCAAACCACAGACACAACTCGGGTAAGTATTTAATAAACATGATTAGATAATTGACAGAAACAAAATTAGATAAATAATCATAACAGAATAATAATTGTAAAACAGATATATGATGAATGATGTATGCTTTCTTTATTAAATGATGCATGACTGAGATCTCAGAGTCCTATTAAAAGGTACCAGAATCAATATAGTTTCACCCACTCTAGTGAAACCTCCCTCCACTCTGAGGGTTACAGTCAAAGAGTTTCACCCACTCTAGTGAAACCTCCCTCCACTCTGAGGGGTCAAAGGGTACCATAACAGTTTCACCCACTCTAGCGAAACCTCCCTCCACTCTGAGGGTTCAAGTACAAATGATGCATGGATTTGTTTTATTTTTGACTACTTTGTTTCTCAATTTCTCATAAGTTGGTGCCAAAATCTTTATTTGCTCATCATAATTGATTCAATATTCAAGGCATAAGTGTACCATAGTTTTTTCTTAAGGAAAGTCATCTTGATAAGATACACCATAATATAAGTTTTAATCATATATCCAAGACCTATTTTCTGATAAAATCAATCATAGAAACTTTATTATAGCTCAACATTAGGTGAGTAATAGAATAATATACAGCACCTTAGTTACAACACCACAACATACAGCAACAACATACACCAATCATCAAGATGCAAGATTAATAGACAACAACGTAATATCTTAACAGACAGCAATGAATAAAATATTATACAGCAACATAAAATTACAGACAGCAAAATAAAATTTAGACAGCAACATAAAAACAGACAGCATTATTACTATACAGTAACCTAATTAACATACAGCCACCTAAAATTCCAGATTCAAATGTACAGCATCATAAGTTACAAAATTAATTTATAACAACCTAACAAATTGTCATACAGCAACCATTAAGTTACAGAATTAATTTTACAGCAACATAATTTTCATACAACAATCATTAGTTGTAAAATTAATATACGGCAATCTTAAGTAATAAATTACAATTGTTACAGCATAAAATATAAAGGATACAGCAACATAAAATAATAGACAGCAAAATAAAATAACAGACAGCAATAAAAATTCATACAACATCTTTAATTAATTTATGAATTCACAACACCAAAATAAATGAATCATTTAGACATTTTAACAAACACATGGTTTTCAAGGATTAAATCTTACCAAAATCAAATGATAACACAACTTAATTTTGCTGAAAATAAATAATAACATCACTTAATTAATTATCCAAGCCATGGATATTAAACACTCCCCATACCTTAGTTTTTTCTTGGATTAAAATTTCAGCAACTTGCCTTCTAAAGCTTTTAGTTTTTCACGTGTTCTTCCTTTGTGTTTACCTTTGGCTTAGCTTTTTATATTTAGGTGAAATTGATGGCTGAAGTGGGTGTATGATCCTTGGAATTTTTTCAGCTCCACTTGGTCCCCACAAGGTCTTTTATATTGCTACAACTTGGTGCCTTGCCTTGCTTTTCCTCTTCTACGTGAGATAGCTTGGAGATTTTTGTTAAAAGCCACTTTCCATTTGGTCCAATAAGGTTTCCCTTAGCCTTTTAACCGTCCAAGTGGCCATGTTCTCAAGTTTTCTAAAATTTTCTTGAGAGCTCCATGAAGTGCACAGTCTAGGCTAGTTTTTTTTGGAACAATATGCTTTAGTTTTACTCCATCCGTGTAATAGTTGTTGATTTAAAGATTTTGTGCTTTTATTTTTCTTAAGTCTTTGATAAAATTATTTCCATAATTTTTAGGAAACCTTAATCCAATGTATTTTCTTAAGAATGAAATTCCAAAATTAGTTAAAACTTATTTGGAGTTTTTGTATTATTCAAGAAGTTGTTTCACCATTTCTTGTAATGGTTTTATCTTATTTCTTATTGGTTTATCTTGTATTTAATTAGTAAAATATTTAGATCACTTATTAAAGAATCTATTGCTTCTATAATTAATGGAAAATTCTCTAGATTGTATCTTTCCTATTTCTGTGTTTCTATGGAACTCAGATTATTCTTAATTTAATTCTTTTTGACATATCCGTCAAAATTTCTAAAAATTTTATTTCATAGTTTTCTTTACTAAAGATGTCACTAATTTTCTATTTAGGAGTATACTAGACTTTTGTCAGGCTTCCATAACCTTACTGAGGTCTTCTGGCTTTATCAGAGCTAAAAGGGTATTTTGGTCATTTGGGTAAACGTTCAGGGGCATTTTCGTCTTTTACCCTAGGGACCTAACTGTCATTTGTGAAATTGTTCAAGGACATTTTGGTCATTTTCAAAAATTTCTAAGGGCATTTATGTCATCTATTTTAGAAATGCAGATTTATCATAAAATGCGCATATATATAGAAATCTGAGGGTGTTACATCTTGGGTGATGAAAATGCCTTTTTCGCTTTTGCTTGATCTCAATGTCAAGGTAGTATGCCATCAGTTCAATGTCAGCCATCTCAAACTCATTCTTCATCACTTTCTTAAACTCTTCAAACATGCTTGGATTGTTTCCAATGAAGACTAGGTCATCCACGTACAAGGATACACTTAGAATCTCTCCATATTTGATTTTTCCATATAATGCATGTTCGTGAGGACACTTGATGAAACCATTCTCCTAGAACTACTTGTCAATTCGACTATTCCAAGCTCATGGTGCTTGCTTTAGCCCATAAAGTGTTTTCTTTAGCTTCAATACTTTGTCCTCTTGTCCTTTGACCTCATACCCTGCTGGTTGCTCGATTTATATTTCTTATTCAAGTAATCCATTCAAAAATGCTGACTTTACATCCATTTGGTGTATGCTCCACTTGTTTTGAGCTGCCAAAGAAATAATTAGTCTAATAGTTTCCAAGCGATCAATGGGAACAAATACCTCGCCATAATCAATTCCTGCTCGTTGACCATAGCCTTTTGCCACTAATCGTGCTTTGTATCTTTCAACTTCTTCTTTGGCATTGTTTTTAGCTTTGTTGACTCACTTCACACCAATCGCCTTATGCCTTTTTGGAAGTGAGGTTAACTCCCACATTTTCTTCTTCTCAGTCGCCTTGATTTCTTCATCCATTGCATCTCCACTTATTGCTTTGGACAACTTCTTGAAAACTTACTAGCTCACAATTAGCAAAAGAGACAAAACAAAGTGAGATTATCTTGATTCTTCGTCACCTCATAAAGTTCTCGCAAGCTCCTAAAGCATGGTACTCTTTCACTTGAACTTCCAGCTGACAATGGTTCTTCTTGTTGACTTGCGGTTGATGATGTTGGGGGAGTAATAGTCTCTTGTCTTTTTTGCTCCATCCTTGGTTGCTTTATTTCTTCTTCCTCCATCAAGTAGGGACGTAAGTTGTAATTTTCATCTTGTCGACCCCAATTCCATTCTTCTTCTTCATTGAACTCCACATCACGACTAATGCAGGTATTTTCATTATTCGGATTATAAAGTTTATAGCCTTTGGAATTAGAATGATACCCGATGAAGATGAGTTTCTCACTTTTTTCGTCAAGCTTTGACCTCTTCTCATCATGGATATGCACATAGGCTATGCTTCCAAACATTTTGAGATGAGAGATCCCAGGCTTTCTTCCACTCCATGCTTCTTGCGACGTCTTTCCCCACACGCTTCTTGTTCTTGAATGGTTTAGAAGGTATATTATAGTTGTCACGACTTCAGCCCAAAACTCCTTCGACATCTTCTTACTCTTGAGCATGCTCCTTGCCATGTTGAGAATGGTTCTATTCTTCATTTCGGCTACTCCATTTTGTTGCAAGCTTCTAGGAACGGTTAAAGGCTGTCAGATTCCATTACGATCAAAAAATTCTTGGAATTCTTTAGAAGTGAACTCTCCACCTCTATCAGATCTCATGGATTTGATCTCGCATCCAGTTTCTTTCTCTACGTTGGCCTTGAACTTCTTGAAGACTCCAAACACCTCATATTTTTGCTTTAGGAAATATACCCACATCTTCCTTGAGAAATCATCTATTAAGAGAAGAAAGTAATTATTTTTACTGAGTGAAATTGGCTTCAATGGTCCACAAACATCTGTATGTATGAGCTCGAGTGACTTGTTGGCTCTTGATGAAGCCTCCTTCAGAAAGCTCTTTCGACATTGCTTCCCAAGTAAGCACCCTTCACATAGCTGATCCAGTTGACTGATGGAAGACAATCCTCTCACCATTTCCTTCTTATATAGCAATTCAAGAGCACCACAGTTGAGGTGTCTGAATCGCAAATGCCATAGCCAAGATGCATCCTTGTAGCAGGCCTTGAGATACTTTGCAATGTCGTGTTGAATGTTTAGTAGAATCATTCTATTACTTGACATAGGCACTTTAGCAATCAAGTTATTTTGATTGTCTTTAAAAGAAATAGATTATTCTTTAAGTGATCATCATACCCTTTCTCTTTGCCTTTCAGCGGTGTCTTTGATTCATCTCTAAATGAGACATTTCCATTCACCAATTCGTCAAGTTCCACGAACATGTCTCTCTTTCCACACATGTGATTGCTTTCCCCTAAGTCTAGATACCATGTATTATCTTGTTCTCCAATGTTGTCTTTGCATATCATCAATAGAGTGCCATATTTATGACTCCTATCTTCCACATAGTTTGTCTTTTCCTCAATCCTTCTTGTGGGGACTCTACATACAGAAGCATAATGGTCAAACTTTTGCCAATTGTAGCACTTTATTTCAGACTTGTCATGCCTTTGTTAAGAGCTACCTCTTCCACGACCTCTTGTTGACTTCTCAGTTCGATCTTCATTGACGTAGTTGTTGTTAAAGCTCACTCTTCCACATTCATGACCTCTTCCTCGACCACGATATCCTCCTCGTCCTCTTGTGTTGCCAAAGTTTTCTTCATTTTCTTTGGAGTTGAGTTGTGACTGAAGTAGTTGTTCACCAACCCCTTGTTTCTTCTTTTGTTTTTCCTCATAGGCTTGTAAAGAGCCCAAGAGTTGCTTTATTGTCATAACTTCTAAATCTTTTGTTTCTTCTATGACAATGACAATATGATTGAATTTTGAATCTAAAGATCTCAAAATCTTCTCCATAATTTTTACATCATCTATCTTTTCACCATTTCTTTTTAAATGATTAGTTACCGTCAAGACTTTAGAAAAATAATCGAAGATACCTTTTGCATCTTTCATGTGTAAGAACTCACTTAGAGTTTGGAGACGTACCTTCTTGACTGGTTCAACACCCTTGTAAGAGGTTTTTAGCTTCTCCTATGCTTCCTTTGCGGTGGATGCCTACAAAATCTTCTCAAAAGAATCATCATCCAATCCTTGATAGATGAGATAAAAAGCTTTCTTGTCTCTCTTTCTTGAATCCTTTAAGCTATCCCTTTGAGCTTAGGATAAAGTAACTCCTTTTTTTGGCTCATTGTAGCCTTTCTTTACCATTTCCCACACATCTTGTGATCCAAGGAAGGCCTTCATCTTGATGCTCCAATTATCATAGTTGTTCTTGGTGAGCATAGGGACTTGGAAAGGAACCATGTTGTTACTTGCCATCTCTCTAAAAAAGGATCTTAAGGCTCTTGATACCACTTTTTTGGAAGGAGAATATTTGAGAAAATGAAAGTTTTAGAAAGATTTGGAGGAAAAGAATACTTTATTACTACACAACTCTTTTTCTCTTGGCTTGATACAAAATAGCGAACTCTCCTATTTATATTAATAGCACCTCCATAACCAATGATTAGGATTGTGTCAACACAATTCTCATCTAATGGCTATAAATCAATCTTTAGAATTCTCTACACTCTCCTAGCCTAGATATTTATTATGATGATTTCTAGATACAACTATTCTCTATATATTTTTATGGAGATATCTAGAGAGGCAGTGGCGGAACCAGCAAAAATTTTTAGCCCATGCCAAATTTTAAGTAGTGTCAAATTTTATTTTTAGGTAATGCTAAATTTTATTTTTAATCCTAATTAATTATATAAGTATGTATAATTATTTTAAAAAAATTCACCACTCAATAACTGCAAATTTTATTTTTTAGGTAGTGCATTGGCCATTGCTGGACAAGGAGTGGCTTCGCCATTGTAGAGAGGATTATTTTAGATTTTGGGCTAAACTTCTCTTGGATATTTCTAGATATTGGATTATTTACCAACTAAATCCAATGGACCTAAATCAAGTTTATTATTATTCAACAGTGAATGAAACATCGCTTGCCGATTCGGGATAACATGCTGAAACACAACATTTTGGATGAAAATTCGGATTCATCTTGCTGCTTGTGCAATGAGTGTGGTGAAACAGTATACCATATTTTTCTTTCACGCAGGATGACAAGACAATTATGGCTTCATTGATATTCTTGGGTATTTCCTTCTTTCTTGGTAGTTGGTGGTGCAACATGGGAATTTTGGGTTTGCCATGAACAACTCGGAAAGGAGCATTTGGCAGCTGGCATGGTGTGCAGTGATATATTGCATTTGGAAGAACAGAAATAACAAAATCTTCAAGCACCAACAGGTTGAATTAAAAGCTATGCTAGAGGAGGTGAAATTTGTCCCTTGGTCTTGGTTAGACAATAAGTATGCAAATTTCAAGTTTTCCTTTGTGAAATGGACATTTAATCCAAAGGCTTGTATACGTGGAGGTTGAAGGGTAATGTTTTATTTTGGTTGATTCAAGTGGTTTGCAGGAGGCGGCACAAAGGAAAGAGCACATATTGCTCTTGGACAAAAGCATGACAGCAGGATGATTTAGAAGCTATTAATTACAAAGCTTTTATTTGGAATGCTTTTATTGTAAACATTGAATTTTTGGTAGGCGAGGATATTATTTATTGCCGAAATTGGTTCAGATTTGGTTGCCTAGTATTTACTAACGTGTGAGAGTTAATGCTTGGTAACCAATTCCTATATTCTGGGCTTGCATTTTGTATTTTCTGTACTTCTATTACCATCTATTTTAATATATATATATATATATATATATATATTCGCTGACAAAAAAGATGTCTTCACCGTTTTCTTTTTTTTTTTTTTTTTTTTTTTTTTTTTTTTTTTTTTTTACAATATGTTATGGAGGAATTCTTAACCTTAAAAAATGCAAGTATTAAGAAACGATCGTGTTGCTCTGATTGAATTATTTAGCTAACCTGATTTCCTATATTTTATGTTTTCACTCGGATAAATTTAAACATTAGGAATGCTAAGTGCTAATGGATCTTACTTGGCACTGATTGGAATCCACGAGTAATGAAATTTATTTTATATGATTTTCTAATAATAAAATTGTTTGCGTTGCTAGTGTGGCTAATTTTTATGGTCTCTTCATTTGATGGTATATATATTTTTAGGTTGATTTGGGAGTTATAACTTTTTCATGTGAAATAGTTTAATGTTGTTATGGACCTTGAAAATATTGTGATGAGAAGCTGAACTGTTCATTCTTAAAATTAATCTATTACATTAAGGAATTGTAAATTTTATTGTATTTAATTTATTCTCTTGGTTCTTTTAAAGATATAAGATTAATTGATTAATTTGATGGTAAAAGTAAAAGATAGAGAAAATTAGGCAATAATTTTGACTCTCTCGTTACCAAAATTAATATATTAACAACTAATATTTGTTGATAAAAAAAAATATTCTCTTGATTCTTTTATTTATCTTTAATTTAATGCAATAAACCAACAATTATAAGTTACAACCTTTTCTTGCTAAAGCCTTAATGTTGTGAGTTGTGACCGTAGAGAATTGGTCTCAGTCTCACAGTCACAGCTAGCCTAGTTATTGAAAGTCAAACTGAAAAAAGTATTCTCACTCAGGTGAAATTTGAAAATGTTTCTTTCTACATGTGCATCATTCATATGAGACTACATAAGCTCAAATAAACACTTGCATACATACATGCGTGATGCAATTCTTGAATGTCAAGGTTTGATTTGCGGATTTTATACATTTTGTGGATAGGTGTGTAAAGGGATATGCTTCATACAATATATAAATTTCTAATAAACTATATATGAACAGTGCAAATCCGTAAGTGTATTAGAAATTGTGGTCCTCATATAATTTTGATCTAATAATTAAAAACAAATTTATAGTTTAATTATTAAATCAAAATTAATTGTTACAAAATTTATTATGTAAAATTATATGTGTATTAAATATACATTAAAAAATTTAGTGCTATATGTATTAACATTAATTATTTTTTAACATAATTGGTCTATTAACTAAGTTGATTGAAACATCACATTATTAATGCGAAGGTCACATGTTCATATATATATATATATATATATATATATATATATATATATATATATATATATATATATATATATATATATATATATATATATATATGTACACACACACTTGCGGATTGTCCAATCCGTAAAAAATAAAAATTAAAACTCATACGGATTGACATATATAATGTATTAAAAATTTATATAGTGTATAAAGCATATCTTGTGCTTCAAATCAGTTTGGGCCTAGACCTTTTGAGTTTGGGCTATTTTATCATGTAATTTCACATCTACCTTTAATTTTATTTTGAAAAATCCATTTTATGATGGGATGTGTAAAATATAATAGTGATAGTGAGAGTGTAAGAAATAAATGTTTTAGAACTTTTTTCTTCTTGTGCCTTTACTCTACACCCTTTTGAAAAATTTGTTGTAGCCTGCCTGAGAGAAAGAGAGACTTCGAGAGTTTCTTTGCTTTGGCTTTTATTCTTGCAATTGTAATAGAGAGAAAATGAGAGTGAACAGAGAGGAAAACACAAGTGAGAAAGGTGAGATTAAGGGTTTTGAAAAGAGGGAAAGTTTGGGTTCTTCGTCATTGTTTATCTTGAACATTAAAGGGAAGATCCAAGGGTACCTTTGTTGTATTTTCACATTGTAATCTTGATTCCAGGGCCGTGTTCGTTGTTAGACAACTTAGTGTCTTAGCCCCCTTCAAAATTAAGTTCTTATTGGTTGTAATCAAAGGGTTTCCTTGTTTTTTTTTTTTGTTAAATTAGTTTTTAGTCATCTAATTTATTTTTTAAATTTAATTTGATCCTTTAATTTTTTTCGGGTTCAATTTGGTTCTTTTAGTCTAAATTGTAAGAAATCACACTTTTTGGCCTTTCAAAATCACACTAAATAATTTTAAACCGTTACAAAATGCATTTTTTCTATAAGATGAATCGATTTTAAAAATTAGAAGATCAAATTGAACCAAAAAAAAGCTAAAGGATCACTCCAAAAACAATAAAAACATTTTTAGAGGACCAAAACTTATTTAACCTTTTTTCTTTTTAATTAAACCAAAGACCCCTTTAGACCAGTAACATAGGCCCACCAACATTTTAGAATCACGAATTTAAATTTTTAATTAAGGCCCCGCCCGAGATGGTTGTGAGGTTCTGATTTTTTATTTTCAAAACAAAACATATCAAGCAAAAATGGAACTGAAATTATTTTAACTTAATTTAAAAACAAATTTATATTCATTTTTAAAATCAAGAGAAAAGATTTTGTGAATTTTGGTTTTAATTTTAAAATACACATCCTCATAACCATCACCATTTCACCACTACCACACCACCATCGTTGTCGCCTCTATCACCACCACTACTACACCATTACCACCACCACATTTATTGTCACCATCATTGCTACCACACCCAACTGATGTCACATCCACCACCATCATCACCACACTGTCATTGTCGCCACCAATTCCACCACTATTATTGTCATTGTCACTATCCCACCACCACACCCATTGTTGTTTCCTCCACTATCACCACCATTCCACCACTATTACCACCATTGTCACAATCATCACCACCATCATCATTATGTCGCCTCCATCGTTATTGTTGTCATCATTGCCACCATCATCATTTCATTTCTACTATTGTCATCATCACTATTTCACCATTATCGCCATCATCGTTACCACTATTTCATCATTCCACCATAGTTGTCACCATTATTTTATAGTGGAGTAAGATAAGATAAAACAATTTGTTCATTTTATTCATCTTCAATTTGAACCATCTTTTAGAAGTTAAAAACAAAGAATAAATCAAAACTCAAAATTAAAATAAATTTTGAATTTAAAAAAAATTAAAACTAAAAACAAGAAACCACCCAAAGAGTTAAGTTTGTTATTATAATATTATTTTAAAATCTCAATGACCAAGTATGTATTAAAATCACATGTCTCAAACCATGTCCCCTTTCTTATCCCCGCCAACCATTTTATGGCATGTCATTAAAAAAGCTATTTTCAATATTCACATTTTAACGTCATTGAGAGCTTCTGTTCAATATTCTCAAACCATGTTCTTAAGGTTTTTGGGCGTTCCGGATTCATTTTTGAGGGGTTAAATTTGACAAATTTCACCTCTGCAGTGCTGTTTTGAAAAGTTAGAAGGTTTGGTATACTTTTGAGGATTTTAAGGTGCACTCTTTCTAACTCTTTTTACCTTGATTAAAATGGCAAAACATAACTCTCATGATATCATAAAGCTGAAATCCTTTGATGTCACTGAATTTCATGGTTGGAAATTTCATGTTCAGTTTGGCATGAAGGAACGTGATATATTCTATACTGTATTAAGTGATTTTGTATCTACTGTTGAAAATGTGGATGAATATCAATGGATTAAAGATGAAGATTTTTGTAGTGTTTAGCTATGACTTATAGTGAGTATAAGACTACAAACGAGATATGGGATCACTTAAACAATCAATTTCAAAGACAAGAGAGGCTTTCTAAGACTCTTCTAGCGAAGAAGTTCTTTGACTTTAAGTTCAATATGAACTCAAGCATCACTTCTCAATTAAGTGAACTTGAGAAACAAGCTAAAATAGGACAATTCTGATTTGTCTGGTAATCTCTTTGTTGGTCTTATGTTGAGTAAGCTACCTGCTGAATGGAATTCTTTTAAGACTGACATGCACAGACTAAAAGAACAGATGGGGTTGGATGAATTAAAAAGGTATTCATGTTGAATATTGATGTGTTGCTAACACATCCTAGTTTTAGGCTAGTTTTAGGTTATAATTCAATTAAATAATTAGGAATATCTCTTAGAATAGGTTAGTTTATTTCTTATACTTAAATTTATCTCATTCCATTATCAAAAGCATGATTTCAGGTCAAAAGGAGGAGAGTAGAAGCCAAAAAGAGAAGAAGCCAGAATGAAGGTCCCGCATGATCCGCGCCAGGATCCGCGCTATCCGCACCACAAGGCAATTGTCAAGAACTCAGTTCGAACAAGTCGCGCTAACAGTGTGAAGACCTGCGTGACCAGCGCCAACTGCTCAAGACAGCCCTTTCAACTCGAAGTTTCCACGCTATCTATAATAGCCTAGGGCTTTTTATAAAAAAAGAGTAAAAGAAATAATAATTTAAATTTATAAAATTTTGTCGCAAAAGCCTTAGTGATAGATTTAGCGACAGAATTAGCGACGGATTTAGCAATGGAGTCCGGCACCAAGAGCGCCAGAGCGGTGCCAAAAGCGCCACAGATGCTGGAAGTTGGCGCCAGGAGCGCCACAGATGCTGGCAACTGGCGCCAGGAGCGCCAAAGTGGCGCCAAAGGCGTCAGATGCACTGAAAAGTGGCGCCAAGAGCGCCAAAGTGGCGCCAAGGGCGCCAGATGCACTGGAAAGTGGCGCCAAGGGCGCGGCATGTCGGTCAGGCCCCCTATAAACTTGATTAGAACCATTGGAGAGCCAAAATCCAGCCTAGTTGTGAGAGTTTGTGAGAGAAATCTTGAGAGAACCCCATTCCTTGAGTTCTTGAGAGAGAGATGAACTGTGGGAGGGGAAAGAAGGAAGCCCAAGACACCAGAGCTAGGAGAAAGACTTCTCCAGCCTTTCCTCTATTGATCTGAGGTAAGAAACCTCTGTTTTAACCGTTTAATTTGTGAAATGGGGATTGGATGAATAGTAACCAAGTATTGATAGGGCTGGAATTAGGCTTAGGTTCTTTAGGGAGATGTAGTCAGGAGGTTGTTCTGAGCCATATGGCATGTTGAAACT
>PYAF01001705.1:377703-398169 GCA_007407185.1 Glycine tomentella | reverse complement strand
CCTCTGTTTTAACCGTTTAATTTGTGAAATGGGGATTGGATGAATAGTAACCAAGTATTGATAGGGCTGGAATTAGGCTTAGGTTCTTTAGGGAGATGTAGTCAGGAGGTTGTTCTGAGCCATATGGCATGTTGAAACTGGAATTGTGATGAAGTTTGAGTTTGGCTCTGGGAAGGGAAAAGTGTGTGTGAATGAGTAATTTTATGGCTTAAATTAACTTAAGTACCTTTACAAAAGTTATTCATAAGGCCAAATAATCGGTGAAAACGTGATTATATATGTGTTTTGGCTGAGTTGAACCAATGTAGGTTCTTGATTTTGGTACAACTTTGGATTGAGCTGTACAGAGTTCTAAAGGAACTTTGAGGCTTTGGTGAGACTGAGGCAGACCATTGAGGGTCAATGTATGGCCTGGTAGAAGCTGGGCTAAGATAAACCTTAAGTTAAAGGACTTTGAATTAGTATGAGTGGAAAGGTGTTTCTTTCCATATAAACGGTTGAACATCGTTTCTGATTGTTTGATTCATGCCTATTGTAGGGCGTGAAGTGCAGATCGCTGGTAGAGATCACCAAGAGACTAGGGGAGCTACTTCTAAGCTGCGACCAGGTAAGCTCAGTGTTTTCAGGGATTGTTTCCCTGCTTGCGTTTCACTGCACCCAAAATGGGTGATTGTTTGATATGGCTTGTATTATGATATTCTATGATGTTGTGATACTGAATGTCTATTGAATACTGATGAGATGGTTGTTGATTGCTAGCAATTGAGTGCTAGCTCAACCCTGTGATAGGGTGTGTGTGACTTGATTACACTGAGATAGTGTAAGTTATGTTGCTTATGATGATGATGTTGATTACACTGGTGAAGTGTATTATCGCATGGATTATGCTATGTGCTGATTGTGATGTGATTGCTTGAAATCTACTGGCCAGTAGTATGAGGTACTATGGACCCCATTGGGAATGTTCCCACTCGGTGGATGATCTCCCTTGGGATAATCCATAGGCGTCCATGTAAACCCTGAATAGATGTGTCTTTAAGTAGATGATCCTATTCAGGTATTGGGCGGCAAGTCCTGAGTAGATGTGTCTTTCAGTAGATGATCCTACTCAGGCATGAGTCCCTGGATATATGTGCCCTTCAGTGGATGATCCTATCCAGGCACTGTATGCTGATTGTATATGATTGATTGAGCTGCTAAGTGTATGCAGCTGATTCTTGTGAGTCGTGATGGCTGTTTAAATATGATTGTGGCTTGATGATATTCTATTCTGTTATGTGATATATTTGTACATTCATGATATGCTGGGAAGTGAACCAGGGGGGAGGGAAACCTCTGAGAATCCTGAGTTTACTGGGATATTTATCTCACCTCTGTTTGGGGCTCATGTTGCAGGAACTGAGACTGAAGTCCCTGAGAGATCCCAAGGCAAGAGGCCTGCACTGGGATAGTGTGAAGACCACCCTAGGTTTAGATGATTGAGCTTGTCAGCTCGGATTTTGTTTATTTTGTCTGTATTTTGAGGCCTAGGCAACTGTATAGTTTTGAGAAAGAAATGTGTTGTGTATATGACAGAGATTCACCATATATGTAAAAAGTATGTATATTATATCGAATTCATGCTTCCTTTACTGTTTATTTTCATGCTTGCTGCGTTACTCTGATATTGTATAATGTTAATACGCCGGGTGCACACGGGGTGTTACACTATCCGCACCATCTATTCTAATGTCTCGTGCGGATCGCGCCAGAGACAGCGCCAGTTGCGTCACAAAGTCTGAAGGCATTTCCTCATTCATGAAACCCGCGCGATCAGCGCGGGTTCTCGTGCCATCAGCACCATGAAGATGCAGTTGCCTGATTTAAAAAGATTGGGTTCGAACATGCACAGAAATAGGGGCTTTGTTACTCTAATTAAACCAATCTATAAAAGAAAGGCCTCTGGGATTGAAGAAGAGGACTACTACACACCATTCAAGGGCTTGGAAACCATTGGAAATCATTCATACTTAGAATCATAGCTAGGTTACTGCAAAATAATGTTTTATTTAACATCTTTGGTATCTCTGATGTCTATGTCAGGCTAAGTTCTGTATTGTGGTTAGGCCAAGAACCGATGTGAACTCCTCTGTAACTTGACTGGTATTGAATGAGATTGTTATGATTGTTTTATTTTACTCCGTTCTTAATTTTTTTACTCTTTCTTAGAACTGGCCATTCTATTTAAGTATGTTGGAGTTCTAATTTCTGACCTGAGTAAAGTAACAGTTATTCATTGCTAGGGATAGGGATGCGTGACTGCAGAACCTTATAATATATTCTTTTAAATGCTTAACTTGATAGAATTCACTAAGGGATTAGGTTTTTGATTCAGGTTAAAGGGTTAATTCGCTAAGGGATTAGGGATTAGCTAAATTAGAAAAGATTTATTCTCTGAGCAGTCAGAAGCAATCAATTCTGATTACCAGTTAAGTGAAAGAGGTAGGAATCAAAGGGGATTGAGTCCTGATCACAATTATTTCATCCATTGGTTACAACTCAACTTATTTTACTGCAGTTTAATTCATTTAATTTCTATTCTTTAATTAAACACTCCAATTCACAACACAACAATTCTTCAAAAATACTTTCTTTTTACTTCCAATTACTTAGACCGTGAATTACTGTGAAATTCATATCAATCCCTGTGGAGACGATACTCTACTTACCCACTTTATTACTTGAAACGAGCGATGCACTTGCCGTGTTCGCAACAAATATCAAAACATTTGTAGGAAGAGTTTGGAACAAGTAGGACAACAAAAGTCAGTTGCCAACTTAGTTTCACATTTCTACAATTATCAGAAAAAGTTCAAAAGGTGAATCCTCTTCACAGTTAGAGGCCAAAAAGACCATCTTCAAGAAGAAGAAGAAGGGCAAGTGCCATAACTGTGGAAAGTGGAGTCACTAGCCAGCAGAGCGTAAGCTACCATAGATGTTAAAGAACAACACACCATAAAATGAGGCTCTAATATGCTAATTAGTGAACCTGAGCCTCAAGCCTTCATTGGAATGATGAATAATGGGAAGGTCAGTGTCTCTTTTGAGTGGTGGTTGGATAGTGGTTCTACATGTCATGCGATAAATGATGGGAATTTACTCACTGAGGTCATAGAAGTGAAAGACACCGTGGAAAATTGTAAGGGTGGTGAGGCAAAGGTGACTCATGCTGGAACTGCTAATATGGTGCTTTCTTCAGGTAAGTTACTAACTTTGAAACATGTTAAAGTAGTACCTTTACTTAAAAAGAATTTAATATCTATGAGTTTACTTGATAAAGCTGGTATATCTTTTTCAACTATGAATGGTAGAGTAACTTTATCTGTTAACTCATGCTACTTCGGTTGTGCATTTATGATCAATGGCATGTATAGATTGAGTTTAGATACTAATAGCATAAACCATGTTAGTTCTAGTTTGATCGATCCAAAATTATTACATAATAGACTTGGATATGTGAACTATAGGAAAATGCAACATTTATCTAAAACTCACAATATTCCATTAGATACTTCTATTCGATTTGACAAATAAGAAGTGTGTGCACAGGCTAACATCATTAGAAAACCTTTTAAGTCGGTTTCTAAAAGCACAACACTTCTTGACCTTATACATTCTGATCTTTGTGACTTTAAAAACTATGTCACCAGAGGGGGTCGAAAGTACCTAATCACTTTCATAGATGATTTCTCTAGATATTGTCATGTTTATTTGTTGAAATCGAAAGATGAGGCTTTTGAGAAGTTTAAGATTTTCAAATCTAGAGTTGAAAATCAACTTAATTTGAAAATTAAGAGGTTTAGGAGTGATAGAGGAAGAGAATATACAATGACTGGGTTCAAGGAATTTTGTGCTTTGGAAGGCATAATACTTGAAACCACTGCTCCTTACTCACCCCAATCAAATGGTGTTGTAGAGCGTAAGAATAGAACTTTAATTGAAATGCTAAATTCTATGTTACAGCTGGCATGCCTTCCTCCTATTGGGGAGAAGCTATTTTAACTGCTAATCACATCTTAAATAAGTTGTCGCACTCTAAATTGTCTAAGACACCTTATGAGATATGGCACAAACGTCCTTGTAGATACAATACCCTTAAAACTTGGGGTTGTGTTGCCTATGTAAGGATACAATATCCTAAAAGGCCTAAGGTGGGACCTAGAACAACTACTTGTGTATATCTAGGTAGTGCAGAAGATAGTGCTGCAAATAAATTTTTGGATCTAACTACTATTACAGTGATAGAATCTAGAGATGCAGAATTCTTTGAGTACAAGTTTGTTAGCAATATTGACTTGAAGGTTTTTGGATCTACAGATATGATTTCAGAATCTCCTGTAGAATCTATAGCTGGTCCTTCTGACACTAAACTCACACAACTGGCTATTGAGCCAATCCCAGTTAGAAAATCCACAAGAGATAAAGTTTTGGTGAGGACTTTGTCACTTACCATATAGAGGGTGATCCATTCTCCTATCAAAAAGTAATGAGATCTAGGGAATCCTTACTGTGGGCAGAAGACATAGATGATGAAATGAGTTTTTTGCTACAGAATCACATTTGGCAGCTAGTCAATTTGCCAAAAGGGCTAAGGCTATAGGCTGTAAGTGGGTATTAAAGAAGCAACTGAATAGTGACAGATCAATAGCTAGATATAAGACACGTTTAGTAGCTAAAGGCTTTAAACAACAAAGTGGAATAGACTTTTTTGACGTTTATTCACCTGTATGTCATCTGTTAACTATAAGAATTCCTCTTGCTTTAGCATCTATTGAACACTTTGTAGTGCATCAAATGGATGTAAAGACAACTTTATTAAATGGAGAGTTAAATGAAGAAATCTACATGGAACAACCTGAAGGGTATGTCATGAAAGGCCTTGAGGAAAAAGTTTGTAAATTGAACAAATCTTTGTATGGTCTTAAACAAACACCTAAGATGTGGCATCTTAAGTTTGACAAGGTGGTAAAGAGCTATGGTTTTCAGTCCGGTTATTCAGATAAATGCCTTTACTATCGTTTCATGTCAAATAAGATAGTCATCAAATGCTTGTATGATGTTAATTCTTGCTCCGATCATTCTATCATAAGTGATGTGAAAACCACTTTAGCTAGAGAATTTGACATGAAAGATCTTGGTATAGCTAATACCATTCTCGGTATGAAAGTAAGCTTTGAAAGGCAAGTTATCTCCCTTAGTCAAACTCATTATATTGAGCAGCTACTTTCTACCTAGGGATACAGTGAGTGTAAACCAAGTGAGACACCATATGATTATAACAAAAGACTGAGTCCTAATGAAGGGACCATTGTGGATAAGTTAAAATACTCAAAACTGATAGGTAGTCTCATGTATGCTATGAGTTGCACTAGACCTGACATAGCCTTTGCAGTTGGCATGTTGAGTCGTTTCCCTAGTAATCCTAGTAAAGAGCATTGGGATGTCCTCAGTAGGCTGATGAGATACCTTAAAGGTACTAAAGATTATGCTCTATGTTATTCTGGTTATCCTCCAATTGTGGATGGATATTCTGATGCCTCATGGTGTTCAGAAATTGGAAATAGTAAATCTACCAATGGATATGTATTCACTCTAGGTGGAGCTGCTGTTACTTGAAAATCCAAAAGACAGATTTGTATTGCATTGCAATCAGTGGAATCAGAACTTTTTGCTTTAGCCTAAACTGGTGAAGAGGTAGAGTGGATAAAGAATCTGATTATAGATATTCCTTTGACTAAACTAAAGATTAATTCTTTAAGTTTATTTTGTGATAATCAAGCAGCAGTCCAAGTCGTAAAGAATGCTCTCTTTAATTCAAAGAGAAGACATGCGAAATTGAGACATGCGTTGTTGAATTATCTGAGAGAACAAGGAGTTATCACTTTGGTTTATGTGAGATTGAAGGATAACATGGTTGATGCTCTCACAAAAGGTTTGCCTAAAGATCGATAATTCAAAACAGTGGGGCAAATGGGGTTAAAGACTATGTAGACAAGTCTTAATTATCATTTACTTACCTTAAATTGTGTGTTTTGAATTATCGAATCTTCTTTTGTTGGCCAAACGATAAGCACAATTTATATGTTTCATCGATGATCGTGGTTGCTAACTATTTTGAAAAGGGTGAGTTATCTCATTCCAAACTTGATGAGATGATTTTTAATCCAATTCAAAGTTCTATCTAGGAAGCTTGTGTCATTCCAAACTTGAGGATACAATCCTACCTGTCATACCCTAATTTTGTCCAGGTAAATAAAAAAAAAGATGATAAAAAAAGGAGAAAAAACATAAATAAAAAAAAGAACAAAATAAAAAAAATAAATATATAAAAATAAAAGAAAAATATATAACTTTTTTTAAAAAAATAAAAAAAGAAAAGAAAAGGTAACAAAAAGCAAAAAAAACGCACCAATGAGTAAAAAAGAAGAAAAAAGGGCCACAAGGCCCATTAGGTCAAAAGAAGCTACTGATAAAAGGCAAAGCAACAGTGAGGCATTAAGGACACAGTCGCACGGATCCCGGAGAAGAAAAATTGAGCCAATCAAAGGTCGACATCTGGCACCTCCGTCAGAGAAGGGAGAGGGGTCTCCTGAGGTACTTCTCATTATCCGATTCTCTTCATTCTTCCTTTCTTTCGTTCCATCTTCTTGACGTTTTTTTCTTTTCTTTCCTTCTCTTTTGCGTTTTTCCTAGTTCCCTTTGGTGGTTTATTATTTGATTTCGTTCAAATTAGACTCCACTAGAGGTTTATTGTAGGTTTTTTTTTTATCTTCTCCACTAGGCTTTTCCTTTATTTTCAAGGTTTTTATCATTGAGTTTTGCGTTTTATTTCTTTTTCTTCCTTTGCTTTTTCGTTTTAGTGTTTTTCGGCCACCACCACTGCGTGCCGCCACCACCACCGCGTGCCATCACCACCAACCACCACACACCACCACCGCGCCGCCAGCCCCTATGGTGGTGACCTAAGAAAGTCACACAACCTCCATGAAAAGCTCCAAACCTAATTTTCGTGCAGCTTCCATGGCTGCTCTGCCCAACACAGAAAATGCAGGTTGGGCCGGTCGCCTTGACTAAGTCCCAACCCTAAAAAAAATGGAATTGCTTTTTGCACCCCATATGTTAATAAATACACCCCTTAAAACTAATTAAATAATGCTTTCTACACCCCCAGTTTCATTCATACACCCTCTAAACCAAACCTATATTATTGTTTTCAGTACCCTTTTTCTAACTGAACACCCATGAACTATTGGGCCAGGTCCATTCTGAAAAATATACATTTACTATTTACACCTACCTTTTCATAACCGCACCCATTTTCCTGTTGGGCCTTGCCCATTTTGAACAAAACATATATTGTTGTTGGCACCTACTTTTTCATAATTGCACAACTCTCAGCAGTTGGGCCTAGCCCACTTTGGAGCAATGCATATAATACTATTTACACCTCCCATATTCATAACTGCCCTCCTGTTTGTTGGGCCTGGCCCATTTTGTAATTAAATAACACTGCTGATTGCACCCCTGTCCTTATTGTATGAACCCGTAATTACTAAGTGTACCCCCACTTCTATTCTATCGCTTTTCGATTTCCGTTTGATTTATTTGATTACATAATGTTATGACAATTATTCATTAGTATTTTAGTACGTGCTTATGTTTCGTGCACTCCATACCGGGTTTCCGACTCGCTTGGTGGTGTTTCAATAATACATTAATAGACTTTGTGAATATCATGTTGGTCCCCGACTTGCTTGATTTCATAGAGTTTATCACAAATCAATAATCTTTTCTAAAAAAGCTAAAAATATTCAAATGAAGGATCACTCAATGCCTTAAGCGATTCTTTCCATTTTTTTTCAAATTCAACATCGTTTCAAGGTCCAACGCCTTAATGACCCTTTTTCATGCAACCCAATCAAGTTGTTTTCAAAAGAACTATATAAGTCTAATTTCCTCATTGCACTTGGAGATACGTAGGAACGAGGGCAAATCCCTTGTCAACCTAAAAAATAAAAAATAAAAAAATTCTCTTTCCTAAAAATAAAAATTTGATTTCTTTTTTTGAATAAACAAAAAAAAACATAATTCATGTTCTTAAGGGAAAATAAATAATTAAAAAGTCATTTTATTTTTAACACACTCGATTAGAGGTTGTCGTCTTCGTGATGGACGTATGGGGTGCTAACACCTTCCCCTGCGTAAATGACTCCCGGATCCTTTTCTCTAAAATCGTAGACCATGCCTTATCTTTTGATTTTTCCGACATTTTCCTTAAATAAATGTTGGTGGTGACTCCCCTCTAGTTTTCCCTTTTTTGGGAATCTTTTTCTCTTTTTTCATCGCCGTCCCCGTCGTGGCTGGATAGGTTGCGACACTACCAGGTTGGCCTATCCTTTTGGTTAAATGATCTTATTCGAAACTTGATGTTAGATTATTTGACTTTAAGGAATTAGTAATTGTGACATTCCAAATGGAAACATAGAAATAATTGATTATATAAGAAGCTTATTGGTCTTGTTCTTAATTAAAACTTGACATTACAAGACTAGGTTATTGTAAGTGACGTGACTATTAGTCTTATTCTGTGAAATGAGACAATAGTTATTCTCTTACAAATAAACTTAGGTTGATAACTCTTTATAACTTAAAACTATTTAGGCCTTGTTCATAATTTATGAAATTGGCTTGATGCCTATGAACATGATATTATGATGCTTTATGACATTGATATATGTTCTTCTTTGCTTGACAATATGATGCTAAGTTCTCTTAGTAGAACTAGACATTTTTAGTAGTTTATTCAAATGATTGAATTCATGATAATATGAAATTCATATTTGACATTCTACATGGGATGGCAAAGATGGAGGAGAGCTTACTAAGTTGGATCTTAAAGAGGACGACCAGCTTGATATATAAATCTATCATTTAGAGATGTAGGGGACTTAACAGTTCACCTGCTATTGTCCATTATGTTGGAGTCCATTTACTTGAGACTTACATTTTGTCATTTCTATTTTGTGAACATTATGCTTATTTCTTATATTGGTAAGGCCTTAGACTATTTTGACTGGCCTACTTATACCTGACTATTATGCATATATTGGTTGTGAACTAATTTTCAGATGTTGGGATTTGGATGAGTTTAGATTTAATCGAAAACTCTTGGTATTTATATTGTTATATTGATCTCAGAACAGATTCATGAGAATGATGATTCACTTAGTTTGATTGCAAATGTTATCTGAGTTTAATATTTTATAATTGAAACTTTTTGACCGATCTGAGTTGATTGTCTTCGACTGGATGTGGATGATTCATGTTTGTTTGAACATTAAACTGACTACCTTATTGGATTGTGTTGTATGGTGAGCATAGGAGGAGATTGTTGAATATATATGATATATATTAAATAATAATATGTTCACATACAAGTCCAATAGGTTACTATATGGTTATATAGGCCCATATGGGCTGGAGCCCAATAGCTTGCTATAGGATTTTCCCTAAGCTGGAGGTAACACTGTTGAGCATTCCAAATCTGATGCCTCTTGGTGTAATACTTCAAGCACCCAACACTAAACCCTTTTTTCTCAAACCTCCTTACCTCCAACAAAATCCACAACAACAATCAAAGAAGGCAGGGAAGTGTTGAGCAAAGAAAGTAATAGGATCGGATGAAACAAACTCGAATATGGTGTTGGGTTTTTGCTCTTTCACTAAAGTCCAATAAGGCCTAGTGTGTAAAAAAAGTCCAAGAAACCTAGAGCCCGTTAACACCTAAGGGTTATGTTTTCTAGAAACCCATATATATACTACACTTAACCCTCTCTAAACAGAGAGGAAGTCACAGAGGCTGAGGCAAGGTCATCTCCTGATAGTGAGAAAGTACCCACACGCTATCCCTTTCCCCCTTGAGAGATAGTTTGGAAGGTCTGCAATCAACGCTACAAAGAGATCAATTGTGCAGTGACGCAAGAATTCTAAGGAAGAGAGATCATCAAAGATCAGTACTCTAAGAGGTAATATTCCTTATGTGTTTATGAAACAATGATGATTAGATAAACATACCAATATACTAGGTTCTTAAATCGCTTCCGCATAGATCCAATAGTTCCTACAATTGGTATCAGAGCCTGGCTGTACATTGGTATGTGAATCTAGTTTCACTATTCATGTAACTAGTTGCTTCGTGAAATATGGCACCTAGGATTCTATATTTGTTGATCATATGTATTATATGTTTATCTTTATAATTCTTTTCATAAAAATCTATGCTTTATTTGGTTTTCAACTTTAATCCATGGTAGAGATTTGAATGTATTTTCTTGGATTGTAACAAGGAGGCTAATCCCATATGATTACGTTTCCTCCATGATTTTTTTTATTCTTGTATTTTTTTGGATATTATACAAAAGTTGTAATAAAAGAAGATCAAGAAGATACAAAAAGAAGGATCGTCCTTCCCCTGGATTTTAGTCCTGAGATGAGTTCGAGTGACGACGCAGTGAATGTGATGCTAGGGTTCCTGAAAGTTGACTTAGGATTTCTTTCCAAAGTTTGGTTTTTTGGGACATTGGGCCCATAACTACCATAAAGGGGCTTGAAACAGAACCTATGGACTGAAAAGAAGAAGAACATGGGCTGAAGAGAACTTTTTTTCTTAAGGAAACCATGGATTAAAGCTTTATTTAAATTGCTTTATTTTATGAATGGATGAATTATATCATATGATAACATGCTTATTGTGATAACATGTCATATAGAATAGGTGGTGCCATATTGTTGCATAACTTGAAAATTACATGAGCATAATAACTATTTTGTCATCACACGACTAGTCTGATAGTTATTATTGGATTATTTTGATTCAAAATTATTTTTCAAAAATTAATTAAATTATTATGATTTTTGTTAAAAATCTAGATTAATAATTGAATTATTTTGAATAATTAAAATCAAGACAAATAGTCCAAATTATTTCCTAAGAGAACTGTTTACATTGTGAGTAATTTGTGGGTCTTCTAAAATGGTCATGTGCTAACACACGCTGCATACCACTATAATGACCCTAAGGTCTAGCGTGGATGGCGCCAAACCTGGCGTGGGTAGCACTAGGTTTTCTTAGAGGAAAACCAAGTCTGAGATGTGGCGCGAGTAGCGCCGGTGTGGCGCGATCAGCGCTATGCACACTGGTGGACGGCGCGAGTAGCACCACAGTGGCGCGAGTGGCGCCGTACACGCTGGAGCCTGATGCCAATGGTGCTAGGTTGGTGCGAGTGGCGCCAGAGGCTCTGGAGGTTGACGCTAGTGGTGACAGACCATCCAGAGGACCTGTTCTTCTTTGCAGGGGGTGCGAGTGGCGCCATAGTGGCGCGGGTGGCGCCATTGGTTCTGGAGGTTGGCGCGGGAGTGGCGGGGTTGGCGCCGTGGGTTCTAGCAGCTGGCGCGATTAGCGCGGCAGCTCGGGCAGACCCACTATAAAAGGGTCATTTTTGAGTTTTTGGCCCAAAAGTCCCTTTTTTCTTCCTCTGAACGACCTGCAGCCATTGTTGAGCTTCCAAGCTCCACAAGCCTTTGTTTGTTCACCAAATTACTTCCTTTGAACCGCAATCTTGTTGGAAAACACTTGGTGAGCTTGAATCCTTCATCAAATTCCCCTTAGAAACCCCAAATTTGAGAATCTCTTTCTCAAGGGAAGTCCGTAGAACTCGAGTTCGACGAGGAACGACGGCGATTCGTGGATACCCGAGCTTGGGGGAGTTGTCGTTGGGCCTTCCTTGTCGTCATTGAGGTAAGAAACTCGAGAATCACCGCTTGATTTGTGAGTTGGGGTTTTGGGTGAATAGTGACCCACTTGTGATAGAGCTAGTATTAGCCTTGGGTCCTTTAGAAACATCTGTTTAGAATGTTGTGAGGATGAAAGATTAGCTCTCAAATGTTAGTTTGGTGAACTTTGATTTCTTGGCTTTATGTGATGCATGTATATTAGTATGCTGAGTTGCTTGGCTATTGTGACATGCAAAAGCCTTGGTATATGGCTTTGTTATGCTTAAGAGGTTGTTGGAACGATGTCTTGTGTGTGTGAAGAACTGTTCAAGCCACAATGAGGATTCTTGAGCTATGGTCTGTATAGAGCTTAGAGCTCTTGGTGTTTGCTTTTACCGAGTCTTGTGAAGACTTTAGTACTTTGGCTAGGCCAAGCTAGACCACAGAGGGTCTATATGTGATAAATGAATTGATGGACTCTGATAAACCTTAAGTTAGAGGACTTAGTGGTTTTGAAAGGACTGAGGTACCTTTCTTTGTGACGGTTGAGAACCGTGTTATTATGCTTATGCCTTGTGTGGTTGAATTGGCTTTGATATGAGCCATTGTGCCTTGTATAGGGCGTGACACCGAGGGTGTCAGTGGTGTAGACCACAGAGCAGGGAAAGAACTGCAGAGCTCGGCTTTGCCAGGTAAGTTCTTGGTCCCTTGGGGATGTTTCCCACTGCTTGTGCTCCACCATACTCCAAGAGAGTGATGGTTGCATTCATGATGCATGCATTGATGGTTGTTGCATTACTCATAATGATATGTATGCTTGTATCTATGCTTGTATGTGTATGATACCTGTTGTTAGATCTTCCAGCCAGTTAGATAGATATGGACCTCCCTAGGAGAAGAGCGCACCTCCTAGTTTGGTTTGCTCATGGGTGATGATGATCCCAAGGTGATGATGATCCCTTAAAACCAAGAGATAGGTGTGTCCCGTCGCGGTTGATTGCCTATTCTCGGAGGTACCATATACGTGCGTCCATGCGTAAGGGGTAGCTCCCGATGGGATGGCACGAGTGTGAGTTCCGGTCTCACACTGAGGTTTGGTGTTGCTGCGATCCACCTTACATTAGAGCTAGATGACTTGCTTGTATTGTTATGAGGGCCGGGAGGCCAGTATGTTTGTGATTCCTGGATGACTTGTGTCATGGAAAGTGAGCTAGGGTGGAGGAGATGCCTCCAAGGACCCTGAGCTTACTGAGATGTTTATCTCACCCCGTGTGGGGCTTATGTGATTCAGGTGATGCTTCTGGCAGAGAGGAGCGATCTCAGGGCGGGAGGCCCTAGTAGAGACAGGATCTGCTTGGCTGTGGGGCAGCAGAGAGAGAGCTGGAGGCTCAGTGATGTTTTGATGTTGTTTTGTACCCTGTAAAGGGAAGATGTGTGTGTTCACACATGTTTTTCTTTTGTATTTGTATAGACCTTGTATACCCTCGTGTGAGGAAGGATCTGTGAGATCAAAAGCACGCAGATGCTTATTCTTTTGTATAGACACTTCGAGTGTCAGATGATGTATATGTACATAACCATTTTATGTTATGTATTGACGTTTCCTCCTGTTTATCTGTTGAGATAATTTGTGGTTATCTGCCTATGGTTACGTTATGTGATTCTGGATCAGCAGGGGCTTGTGCTGTTGTGTTGAGATGTTTTATGTTCCATACATAATGTAATCAAGAAATATGGTTTTCGATTATGCTTCTGCAAAGTTTTTAATTAAAGTGATTAAGCGTTAATCTGATAATAATATAATGTTAATACACCGGGTGCACACGGGGTGTTACAACCACAATCATGTATCATGAATGTGTGGAGCACACGCTGCATATCATGACCTGATTTTAGGACCTTAATGATTTTAAAATTCCGATAAGCTAAGCTTGCACGTTCATCGGCTCAAGGCAGCTTACATAGTCTTTGAAATCAAACAAAGAATACTCGAATTTAAACAATTCTTGGAAATTTGAAAATTCTAAATTTTAAAATATTGAATGGTGAAGATTTTTAATTAAGTAATTAATTAAAAACCTACGAGCTCCGATTGTGAGTTTATTAGTGAAATGGTTATCGCTGAAGCCCCATCGGATAAGGATAATTGGATTTCGCTAGATTAAACCTTAATATTTTCAAAATTTTAGTAAAGTTTTGTACGACCAATTGTCGACAACACTTAAAACTAAAGATAATTTTGAAAGTCAACAATGGTTAAATACATTCAACTTTGGTAAAGTTGTTAACCTTCCCATATGATCTGGCAATGGAACTAAAGGCCCAAAATAACAATATTAGTTTTACAAGTATCTTGCCCATCGTAAGCCTTGTAAAGATAACTAATGGATTGTTGAACTATAAACGAGTAGTAGTTATTAGAATCTACTAGCGCTATATCTGTTTGTTGTTATTCTTGTTTGTAATTAGTGTGCTTGTTTTTTCAGAAAAAATGTCTTCATTCAATCCTTTAGCTACTATTTTGAGCCAAAAATCTATGGATGGTACAAACTACAAACAATGGAAAACCAATTTAGATATTGTTCTTCAATATGAAAAGCTCAATTTTGTTCTGACTACCCCTATGCTAGCGCAGCCCGCTGAGGATGTGCCCGAGGCAACAAAGACACGTTTTCAGCAGGAGAAGGAAAGATGGGAGAAGACAGATGTGGCAATTCGCTGCTATATTTTAGCCAGTCTCGCCAGTCACCTTCAGGAGCAAGTGAGCATGATCGAGAGTGGAGCAATGATGCTCCAGACTCTTGATGGCTATATTTTGACAGTTTAGTTTAATTCTTCAGTTTCAATAAGAATTTCATCTTCTTTTATTTGTTCTGGTGAAATGATTAATAGTCTTTATTTCCTTAGTCCTGTGCCCGATGAAGTTAATCATGTTGAATTAGGAGATGTTGAGCATGTTAATTTATCAAAGAAAAGAAAAGTTTCCAATGAAACTTATCTTTGGCATTTGAGATTGGGCCATATTAACTCTAATAGAATACAAGGTTTGGTCAATAGTGGGATTTTAAAATCCCTGAACTTTGAACCGATACCAGTTTGTGAATCTTGTTTAGAGAGTAAAATGACTAAGAGATCTTTCAAGGCCAAGGGAAATCATGCCACACTTGAATTGGAATTGGTACATATTGATGTATGTGGACCAATAAATGTCCAGGCTAGAGGAGGGTATCAGTATTTCATCACATTTACTGATGATTACTCTAGATTTGGACATGTGTCCTGATGCATCACAAGTCTGAAGCTTTTGGAAAATTCCAAGAGTTCAAGGCTAAGGCAGAAAAGCATCTTGGTGTTCAAATTAAGACTCTTCGGTCTGATCGAGGGGGTGAATACCTATCTGGAGAGTTCAGGTCTTACCTGACCAAAGAGGGGATAGTTTCACAATTATCTTCTCCAAGGACACCCCAATAGAATGGAGTTGCTGAAATGAGAAATAGAACCCTTTTAGAAATGGCAAGATCTATGCTCAGTTATTCATCTCTTTCTGATTCATTCTGAGAATATGCCTTAGAAACTACTATGTACCTTTTGAATCATATTTAGATTTGGGTGCTCCAGCACATGTCTTACAACATAAGCCAAATAAGATGGACTCGCGTACAGAAGTATGCATGTTTATAGGCTATCTTAAAGGAACCAGAGGTTGGTTGTTTTATAGTCCGAAAGAAAAGAAGGTCATAGTGAGCACTCACGCGACATTCTTATAGGAGGACTATATGGAAAATTATAAGCCAAGGAGTAAGGTTATTCTTGATGAGATACTCCTTATTGGAAATGACACGGAGGTATTATCGGGCATAAAGACTTGGCTAAGCAAGCATTTTGATATGAAGGACCTATGAGAAGCCAATTATATTCTTGGTATTAAACTCTTACGAGATCGGAAGAATAGGGTATTGGCATTATCCCAGGCTAATTACATCGACAAAATACTTGCCAGGTTCAGCATGGAGAATTCCAAGAGGGGAATTTTACCCTTTAGGCATGGGATTCATCTCTCTAAGGAGCATTCTCCTAAAACTCCTAAGCATAGAGAACATCTGAGTAGGATACCTTACGCTTCATCAGTAGGTAGCCTTATGTATGCTATGTTGTGCACCAAACCAAGTATGTGCCATGTAGTGGGAGTAGTAAGCTGGTACAAATCTAATCCTGGAAAGGAACACTGGATAGCAGTTAAACATATACTTAAGTATCTTCGGAGAACGAGAGATTATATGTTGGTCTATTCAAGTGGGAGTCTTGAAATCATTGGTTACACAGACTCAAATTTCCAAGGAGACATTGACTCAAGAAAATCAACTTCAGGCTATATGTTTACTCTTAATGGTGGGACCATCTGTTTGAGAAGTATCAAACAGCCATGTGTGACTAACTCTACAACAAAGGTTGAGTATGTTGCAGCATCAGAAGCTGCAAAGGAAGCCACATGGTTGAAGAAGTTCTTTATGGATCTTCGGGTGATACCAGGTGCTAGCCATCCCATCACACTTTATTGTGATAAAAGTGGGGCAGTAGCACAATGCAAGGAACCACGGTGTCACAAAAGGCAAAAACACATAGAGAGGAAGTACTACTTGATCTGAGACATCATTGAAAGAGGAGACACAGTGGTATCCAAGATAGCATCGGAAGAAAACCTTGCTAACCTTTTTACAAAGAGTTTGCCTGAACGCGTGTTCGAGAGGCATGTTACATCTATAGGTCTTAGGAGGATTCCGGATTTGCTGTAGCTTTAGTAGCTTGTTTTTTTTACTTTGTTATTTTTGTGCCTTTTGTGTAAGACATTATGACATTCTATTTTTTTCTGAAAGTTTTAAATAAGGTATTATTCATTTATTTTGCACACTATTTACAAACACCAAGGTCCATATCAATTGTGTAGTATATAATCATATGGATACGCTCATGGAGGACATGATCATAGGTTCTCATAATTGATGAATAGATTCATAGTTTTTAAATAAAGTTGGGCACTTTATTTAGGCTGCAATATTTTATGAAATGGTTTTGTCTGAATCATTGTGAAATATTGGTGTGAATTAACATTCACATTGAAAGGATCAAGGAGAGATTTGATTAAGGGTGCTTTTCTGTAATAAGGTATCAAATCTCCATATAACTATAGTTATAAGATTACTCTTATTTTTGAGTTTATTATAAATAGGTAGTCAAATAGTTTTCATTCTTTGATTTACCAACGGGTGAGGTGCAATCTATTGACGGCCAATAACTCGGTATTTTGGGAGTGAGATTGGTATTTATGAGATAAACAATATGAAATTTGTAGGAAATGTCTCTTTGATATGTTTCGGTACTTGGATATTGAAGACACTGGCCAGTGCGTGTAATCCATTAGAGAAACTATCATAGTCAAGGGAATAAATAATTGATTGGGTAACAGAATACTTGTCAATCAATTATAGACATTCTACAAAGGGGTGATGCATATACATGTTATATATGTTATTAATCTTGGAGTTCAAGTTCGGGCTTTTAGTGGAGTAGCAATGAATTAGATAATCATTTGTTGATTATCAGGAGCCTTGATTAATAATAGCTGGTAGATCCCCAGGCTAGCTCAAGATAAGGGATGAGGAAATTTCAGTTGATGACGACTAATGAGTTACATGGTCTTGGGCTTTAGCCTCAAGTTTGTATTCAAGAGCAATGAGAAATTGTTGGATTTTTGCTCTTTCACTAAAGCCCAATAGGGTCTAATGTGTAAAAAGAGTCCTAGAGTCCATTAACACCTAAGGGTTAGGTTTTCTAGAAACTCATATATATACTACACTTAACCCTCTCTAAACAGAGAGGACAGTCACAGAGGCTGAGGCAAGGTCATCTCCTGATAGTGAGAAAGTGTCCACACACTATCCCTTTCCCCCTTGAGAGATAGTCTGGAAGGTCTACCATCACCAGACTACAAGGAAATCAATTGTGCAATGGCACAAGAATTCTAAGGAAGAGAGATCATCAAAGATCAGTACTCCGAGAGGTAATATTCCTTGTGTGTTTATGAAACAATGATGATTCGATAAGCATACCAATATACTAGATTCTTAAATCGCTTCCGCATAAATCTAATAGTTCCTACATATGGAAGTAAAGAAATCGTGTTGAATTTGAATGCAATCATTGTTCATAGAATATTATTAAGAATACTAATATTTGTCGTCACTGTTAAAATAAGTTTTTCAAGATTAAAATTATTTAAATCATATTTTAGATCAATAATGTTATAAAATAAATTGAATGAATTAGTCATTTTATTTATTAAGAGTGAAATGTTGGTTTTCTGTTTTTAAAAAAGATATTTAATAAAGATAGGAATAAAAGAAATATGAATGTTTAGATATTTAGTTTATATCTTTTATTCCATAAAGATAAGAATATTTAAATATTCTTTTAAGGAAACCGTTTCTGTATGTGGTCCATTTATTGACCACGTTCACCCACTAACTCATTATCTTATTCCATTAAAGATTGAGTTATGTGATGCACAGAACTCTATAAATAGAACTGGACACTCTCTGTTTTAGATCACCAAGTCTACTCCTCTCTTCAGAAAACACACCATCGAGTTTGAGTGAGTGAGGGACTGGAAAACTAAAACTCTGAAGGTTACTTGAAGGTTGATAGCAATGGCTGAAGGTAGGTACTTATGAAATTTATCTTTCTATTTCCGGTTCCGTTGTTTGATTTGAATGTGTTGTTTATGTTTGTTAACATGTTCAGATCAATATAAATGTTTTACATTTGGTATCAGAGTGTGGTTTTTGCCTCTGCTTTGCTTTTGTTTTACACTCATATTTTTAAATATTGTTTTATTGAAATATGAGTATTTTATTTGAACATTTTAATTACTAAAATGCTTTGAAATTATATAGAAATTAAATTTCTAAGCTTTATGTGAATTAAAATATAAATTTCAGTATTTAAAATAAACTATAGGATTTTTATGCGGGTTTATGGTGGTTGAAGACTATGATTTTTTGCTTCATTAATGCTTGCCCCGCGTTTAGTTTTCCTTCGGAGTTTCTGTTTCCTTTCTGGATTATTTTTCTTATCTTCATGGTGGGCCATGTCTTGACCAATTTATATTAAATAAATTCCTAAAAGGCCTATGGCTGGCTTGTCCACGTTGCTGTTCAAATTTTTTGAAGTGCCTTTTATTTCTATGAAGCCTAATTGCAACTTGCTTCCTTTTGAAAGCTTACGTGCACGTTGATATTTACATTTTATATACGTGCATTTTATAAAATGTTTTAAATAATAATTAATTAATATCGCTCATAATTAATTTATTTATGTAATAAATTGTTTGGGTTATGAGTTATGTGTTTAAATTATTTAAATTGTATGTTTATTTATGGTATTTGTTTAAATATACAATATTATGTTAAATAATTTATTCACATTAATATTAATGAGCTTATTGAATAACTATATGCAATGTTATTTCAATTTATTTGCATTATTAAGGATGTTATGCAATTATTTAGCTCTTATTAAGAATTAATGTTAAGTGATTAATATAATTTAATTGATTAGAGAATAGTCACAACATATTTGATTGATTAGACTTATATATAAGTGTTAAAATCACATTTAAAACATTAATTGTGATTAATTGTACGTAATGTAATAAAATCTACCCACAGGAATTTTATTACATTTGTATGATTAATTAGGATAAAATATCAGGTTATATTTCTTAATTTACCCACATGAATTAAGAAGAATAATTATTATAATTTGGTAGTTTTATTATAAGTATTGAATCTAATTTGAGTAGGACTTTAGCCCACAGGCAAGTTTTATGTCACTAGGTTCATAATACATGTTTTACATTGGTAAAAACATTATATTTATTTAGTCTCAAATTATGAATACTGAAAATGTATGTTTGAATTTCAGTTAATCAATCTGGAAACATTTCTGATATTAAGTGTAAATTTCCCGAATTAAAAGGGGACAATTATAAGGTTTGGAGGGAGAGAATTCTTCTTCATATAGGCTGGGTGAATATTGATTATGTTATTAGGAAAACTGAACCACTGAGTATTAATGAAACTAGCACTCCAGATGCTATTAATCTTTATGAAAAATGGGAGAAATTTAATCGTCTCTCTGTGATGTTCATAAAGACTTATATATCTACTAGTATCTGTAATTCTGTTGATCAGCATGAAAAAGTCAAGGATCTTTTGAAGGCCATTGATGATCAATTTGTTACATCTAATAAGGCCCTTGCCAGCACCCTTATAATGCAATTTTCATCCTTAAAGCTCAATGGGATAAAAGGAGTGTGTGATCACATCATGCGCATGAGGGATATAGTGGTTCAACTGAGAAATTTGGAAGTTACCATGTCGGATTCTTTTCTAGTACACTACATTTTATGTACTTTACCTATTCAGTATGCCCCTTTCAAAATCTCCTATAACACACATAAGGATAAGTGGTCAATTAATGAACTATTGACTATGTGTGTTCAAGAAGAAGAAAGGTTGATAATGGAAGAGGGTGAAAAGGTATACATGACTACTCAGGCAAGATTCCTGCTCAGCCAGTCATTAAGAAAGAGTCAAA
>PYAF01001705.1:355753-377603 GCA_007407185.1 Glycine tomentella | reverse complement strand
CTGTAAGAAGAAGGGACACATGAAGAAAGACTGCTTAAAGTTTAAGAACTGGTTTGACAAGAAAGGTACTCCATTTACTTTTGTTTGTTATGAATCTAATATGGTTAATGTTAATCATAACACATGGTGGATTGATTCTGGTTCTACAATCCATGTTTCTAATACCTTGCAGGGTATGGAAAACCTAAGGAAGCCAGTGAGTAATGAGCAGTACATCTATTTAGGAGACAAGATGAGCTCACATGTGGAAGCCATTGGGACATGCGATTTAGTTTTAAGCAGCGGATTTATTTTTCATTTAGACAAGATATTTTATGTTCCAAGTTTTTCTAAGAACTTAATTTCTGTATCAAGACTTGTACCATTGGTTTCTCCTTTAATTTTTCGAATTCTGGTTTTACTTTAATTAATAAATCTAGAATTATTGGTTCCGGTACATTACTTGATGGACTTTACTTTATTGAATTTCAAAATAATGCTGCTTATAATTCTATGCATGCATGTTTCTGTCGGGTTAAAACAATGTGTTATGAATGAGGAATCCTCTATGTTGTGGCACCGAAGATTAGGACACATCTCTATCAAGAGAATTAAGAGATTAGTAAATGAAGGGGTACTTAGTATTTTGGATTTTGCTGATTTTGATACTTGTATAGATTGCATTAAGGGTAAGCAAACTAACAAGTCTAAGAAGGGTTCAAAGAGGAGCTCAAATCTATTAGAAATCATACATACAAATATTTGTTGTCCAGGTATGGACGCAAGTAGTCCGAAATATTTTATCACTTTCATTGATGATTTTTCACGATATATGTATCTCTACTTACTTCGTTCTAAAGATGAAGCTTTAGACGCCTTTAAAGTTTTCAAGGCTGAAGTAGAGAAACAATGTGGAAAGCAAATTAAAATCGTGAGATCTGATAAAGGTGGTGAATACTATGGTAGATACACGGAAAATGGACAAGCACCTGGTCTATTTGCGAAGTTTGTTCAAGAACATGGGAATGTTGCCCAATACACTATGCCTGGTTCTCCGGATCAAAATGGTGTAGCAGAAAGAAGAAACCAAACATTAATAGACATGGTGCGAAGTATGCTTAGTAGTTCCAAGCATCCTAAATCATTATGGATTGAAGCATTAAAGACGGCAATGTATATATTAAACCGAGTTCCAACCAAGGCTGTCTCCAAGATGCTTTTTGAGTTATTCAAAGGTTGGAAACCGAGTTTGCTACATATGCACGTTTGGGGATGCCCGTCTGAAGTAAGAATTTATAATCCACAAGAAAAGAAACTAGACCCAAGGACTATTAGTGGGTATTTCATTGGATATGCCGAAAGGTCTAAAGGGTATAGATTCTATTGTCCATCACATAGCACCAGGATTGTGGAATCAAGAAATGAAAAATTTCTTGAGAATGACTTGATCAGTGGGAGTGGTCAATTTCAGGATATTACTCCTAAAAAGGATCACTATGAAGCCCAACCCTCTGGCTTAGGTGAAAGATTGATTGCCAGGCACACCCCTCCAGCTCAAACGGGTGTTAGACAACCAGTAATTGAAAATCCACAAACTATTGAAAATGACCCTATCGATCAAGTTGCTAATGAGGAACAAGTTCCTCAAGAAGATAATGAAGCAATATTAAGAAGGTCTACTAGAGTCAAAAGGTCAGCAATTCCTAGTGATTATGTGGTGTATCTGCAAGAATCAGATTACAGCATTGGAGTCGCAAATGATCCTGAATCATTTTCACAGGCCATGAATTCTAAGGAATCAAACTTATGGTACAATGCTATGAAAGATGAGATGGATTCCATGGCATCTAATCAAGTCTGGGATCTTGTTGAGTTGCCTAATAGTGTAAAAGCCACTGGATGTAGATGGGTTTTTAAAACAAAGAAAGATTCACAAGGCAATGTTGAGAGACATAAGGCAAGACTTGTTGCCAAAGGTTTCACTCAAAGAGAAGAAATTGACTACAAGGAGACTTTTTCTCCTGTATCTAAGAAAGATTCTTTCCGAGTAATTATGGCATTATTAGCTCGTTTTGACTTTGAGTTACATCAAATGGATGTGAAAACAACATTCCTTAATGGTCATTTAGAGGAAGAGGTTTACATGAAACAACCTGAAGGATTCTCCTCTAGTGATAAAGAGCACTTAGTTTGCAAGCTTTATAAATCCATCTATGGATTGAAACAAGCGTCCCGCCAATGGTATCTAAAATTTTATGAGGTCATCACTTCATTCGGTTTTGAATAGAACATCATGGATCAATGTATATACCAAAAGGTCAGTGGGAGTAAGACTTGTTTTCTTGTGTTATACGTGGATGATATTTTACTTGCAACTAATGATAAGGATTTACTATATGAGGTGAAACAATTTCCCTCAAAGAACTTTGATATGAAGAATATGGGAGAAGCATCTTATGTCATTGGCATTAAGATCCATAGGGAAAGATCTCAAGGCATTTTGGGTTTGTCTCAAGAGACCTATATCAACAAAGTTTTAGAGAGGTTTAACATGAAAGATTGTTCACCAAGTGTAGCTCCCATTATGAAGGGTGACAAACTCAATTTGAGTCAGTGCCCGAAAAATGATTTTGAGCGGGAACACATGAAGAATATTCCATATGCTTCAATTGTTGGAAGTCTTATGTATGCTCAGGTTTGTACCAGACCTGACATTGCATATGCTGTTGGAGTTTTGGGAAGATATCAAAGCAATCCAGGCATTGACCACTGAAAAGCTGCAAAGAAAGTGATGAGATATCTTCAAGGAACAAAAGATTACATGCTCATGTACAGACAGACTGATTGTCTGGAAGTGATTGACTACTCAGATTCAAACTATACTGGCTGCGTTGATTCATGAAAATCAACATCTGGTTATATCTTTATGCTAGCTGGTGGAGCTGTATCTTGGGGAAGTGTCAAGCAGACCTTGACTGCCACTTCTACTATGGAGGCTGAGTTTGTTTCATGTTTTGAGGCTACCTCGCATGGTGTATGGTTGAAGAGTTTCATGTCTGGGCTTAGAGTTATGGACTCTATTTCTAAGCCATTAAAAATGTACTGTGACAACTCTGCTGCGGTATTCATGGCTAAGAATAACAAAAGTGGAAGTCAAAATAAACACATCGACATTAAGTACTTAGCCATAAGAGAACGTGTTAAAGAAAAGAAAGCAGTCATTGAACGCATTAGCACTGAGTTGATGATTGCTGATCCATTGACTAAAGGCATGCCACCAAAGAATTTCAAGGATCATGTAGTACGAATGGGACTTGGTTCCATAATATGATTTTATTGAAGAACAATTGTTAATTTTGAAACTCTTATTTAGTTTGATATTTTCTCATATAGTTTTGTACACATATTCATTTATTTATTTTTGAGAAATGTCATTAAGCTTTGATCTGGAATAAATATATGATTTATTCATTAAGTTGAGAGCTAGCATTTAGAGACTTTATATATTGTGGTACATGGAAGATAATATTCGCTATTAATTAGAAGACCTATCGCCATGACTCATATATTTTGTTTCTTCTTATGACTGATGTTGGGTTAAATGGACCAAGTGAGAGAATGTTGGTTTTCTGTTTCTAAAAAAGATATTTAATAAATATAGGAATAAAAGAAATATGAATGTTTAGATATTTAGTTTATATCTTTTATTCCACAAAGATAAGAATATTTAAATATTCTTTTAAGGAAACCGTTTTTGTATGTGGTTCATTTATTGACCATGTTCACCCAGTAACCCATTATCTTATTCCATTAAAGATTGAGTTCTGTGATGTACAAAACTCTATAAATAGAACTGGGGTCTCTTTGTTTTAGATTACCAAGCTTAGTCCTCTAACACACCATCGAGTTTGAGTGAGTGAGGAACTGGAAAACTAAAACTCTGAAGGTACTTGAAGGTTACTTGAAGGTTGATAGCAATGACTGGAGATAGATACTTCTAAAATTTATCTTTCTATTTCCGCTTCCGTTGTTTGATTTGAATGTGTTGTTTATGTTTATTAATATGTTCGGATCAATATAAATGTTTTACATGAAATACTATAATTATAACTATAAAACATTGATAAGTGATTTTATTGCTAAAAAAAAACTAAAAGATTAACATAAAAATTGATTATAATATTATATAGAGTATCTTTCAAAAATTTGCCTTAGGTCTCATAAATTCTAAACACCATCCTGCTTGATTCATAGTGGAATTGCTCTCTCATGGATAAAGTCACATTGATCGAACCACTTAAACCTTGCGTACTGTTTTCTTTCCTTCTTTTTCTTGTTAATTTTGGGTTGTGTGGGCTCCAGTAAAGGAGGTGTTGATTTACCGAGCAAAGGGAGAAAAGAAAAAAATAAAAAAAATAGTAAAAACCAAAAACTTACTCAAATGATAATTTAATCTCATTAAGTCAGCACCCCCTAGGCATTATTTCTATGACAAATAAGTTCAGAGGTATCATATAAAAAAACTGACAGTACAATAAATTTGTCATTTTTTTTTTAAATTTGAAGATAAAATTTAATTTTTATCAGGAATTTAATTATGAGGGCCCAACAAATTCAACGATAAAATTTAATATTTATCCTATAACTAATTTGAAATTTGAGGGAGGCATCACCGAATCTAGTAGCAGGTAGTGCGCGTTATCGTTTATTGGTAAAACCACTGTGAAAAGGGGAAGAAGAATTAAAAACATTTTTTGACATTTGATAATATGATAGGGAACAGTGAGAGGGAACTTGAGGCACTTTACAACCAAGGAGGGGTCATTTTTCCACGCTCGATTTGGAGCTGCGCTCCTCGGTTCTCGAAATGGCCCCAAATTTTCTTTGTCCTGTCGGGTTTTTGAATTTGGGTTGACTATAATCTCGTTTTCTCACTCTTGGTTCAAAGAACATGACAGAGACACGGACACCAACGTAATTTTGGGATAGTTTTTAGTAATTGTGACTTCTCCATAATTGTTTTTATGATTAGAAAAGAAAACGAGAATAGAAAAAAAATGTGAAATACTTCAAATAATGTGGTAAAAGAAAAAGAAAATATTTGGAAAATATATTATATGAAGTTTGTGTAAAAATAATATTTTTTTTCTTAAAAAATAGTTGAATGAAAAGTTTATACAATTCACTGTATAATAATAAGAGTTTAATTTCTTTTTACTACTATACATTAACTCTACTAAGAAGAGTTTTCTTTTTCTTTTTATTTTATACTGTATAATAATTCTTTGTACCATTACTGTATTATACACACATTATTCACTCAAATAATAAGACTCTGGGCTTCTAAATCCTAACTAATTTGAGTTAAGGTGGGGCGAATTCATGAGGCTTCTTTGAATAAATAACTTAATTACATTTTTATTGAATAAGTATTTATGTAATATGTATGAATTTTTTATAATTGAATGAGAAGTAGGATTAAACTTCTTTTTTTTTAAATTTTAGTTATTTTTTATAATTTATCTTGCAGATTTCATTAAAATAAGTTAAAAATAATTAATAGATATATCATAAGCTCTCAAATAAATACACAAGTTTTTATGCCATAAAATAAGGCTAAATAAATCATATATTAGCTCTTCCAGATGGGGTTGAAAAAACATAACTCTTTCAACGCTAATTGTTGTCACGAGTTTTATATATGAATAATCTTTTGATGTTTGTGTGAAGATTGATAAGTGTGTTAATTTAAAATAAAATTAAATAAAAATTAATATTTATTAAGTTAAAAGCCTGATTTTTTTTTAATTTGATTTAACATTAAATATTTTTAATCTCTTAACTAATATATAAAAAAATATCAATTTTAAGAAATCCTAGTAATAGTTTAGTTTTCCAAATTCTACTCAATCAAGTGATCAACTGAACTGTATAGCTTAGCTTGTAGGAAGCACGAGAAGGCAGAAACGAGAGCACACAGTGGTCATAATAATATAGTAACGCACTAACGCGTCATTTGACCTTTCGGCTCCTTTTTTTGTTTTGGTATGAACGCTGTGACTTGTGAGTTGTGACTGATTTATGACTATGATTGCAGAAGAAAAAAATAGAAAACGAATAACTTTTGGGGTTGGAAGGAAAATCAATGGTAAAGGCAGGCATGGCATAAAATAAAAGTCTCAATTCTCAAACAAAGTGTTGAGAGGAAAGTGACATTGCACAACTCAAACCAAACTCAACTCAAAAACTGTGATCAAGTGAAGCAGCCATTGTCACTCACTCACTCCCTTCCATAATCACATTCACTTTTTGACAAGCTAGATGAGGTATTTACTACTTAGCATATAAATTAATATTCATGTTTTGGTTTCTAAATGAATAAACAAAAAGGCATTTGGTTAATGGTAAAGCTTTTTCATTAATGAACCGCACTTGGCGCACTTATAATACAATTGCAAACAAGTGCATTTTAGTGTTATATAATTGGATATCTGTGTTCTCATAGTGTTATATACTTGTTAGTTGCCAATTTTAGTGTTCAAAGATGTGATTTCTTTTAATGATGAAGCTTTCATAGTTAAGGCTTTGCCTGGCAGCAATACTGGAAAGGATGAAGCTTAAAAGGTGGCTCGGGAGTGTTTTGTTCCTCATTGTTGCCACAGTGAGCAATGCAGCAGGTAAATCAAAATTTCACTTTTTTTATGTTATGGTTTGCTTGCTCATCTATTAAACTTCCTGATTCAGTTGAAGTTTTACATTAAGGTCACAGTTGCGGTTTTGTCTATTCTTGATATTGCGGAAAATTGTAGACAAATATAGCCACAATGTGGTCATGGAAGCCCCCAAAAACATTTACGTTGTGGCCAAAATCGTCGTGGTGGACCATTTTTTCAAACCTACTTGATAGTTAGAATCAAAGATTTTAAGTTGAAACCTGTGGTTTTCGTATACAAATGTTAATAACAAGATGCATGGTATTTTTTTCTGCTTAGTTGTTTCACAAGAATAAGTAGAAGGAATAAGTAGATGCAAATACAAGGACGAGATACTTGAAAGTGTATCATATATTTTCAGTTGATGAAGCATCAAATTTTTTAATGTAGGTGCATTTGTGGGGGTAAACATTGGCACTGATGTTACTGATCTTCCATCAGCTTCAAACGTTGTTGCTATTCTGAAATCACATCAAATTACACACGTGCGTCTCTATAATGCCAATGAGCACATGCTACAAGCCCTTTCAAACACTGGCATTGAAGTGATTGTTGGTGTCACAGATGAAGAGATACTAGGCATTGGAGAATCTGCGTCAGTTGCTGCAGCATGGATCAGTAAGAATGTGGCAGCATACATGCCATCCACTAACATCACAGCAATATCAGTTGGCAGTGAGGTTCTCACCTCAGTCCCAAATGTTGCACCTGTTCTTGTTCCTGCCATGAACCATCTTCACACAGCACTTGTTGCTTCAAACCTTAACTTCCGCGTTAAGGTTTCAACGCCTCAGTCCATGGATGTAATCTCTAGGCCTTTTCCTCCTTCCACATCCACCTTTAACTCCTCATGGAACTCCACAATCTACCAACTCCTTCAGTTTTTGAAGAACACAAATTCCTCTTACATGTTAAATGCATACCCTTATTATGGATACACCAAAGGAGATGGCATTTTCCCAATTGAATATGCTCTATTCAGACCCCTTTCTCCAGTGAAGCAAATTGTTGACCCAAACACACTATTCGAATACAACAGCATGTTTGAGGCTATGGTGGATGCTACCTATTATGCCATAGAAGCCTTCAATTTCAATAATATACCTATTGTTGTCACAGAAACTGGTTGGCCAAGTTTTGGTGGAGCAAATGAACCAGATGCTACTACAAAGAATTCTGAGACCTACAATAATAATTTAATTAAGAGAGTACTAAATGGTTCAGGTCCCCCTAGTCAGCCAAAGATAGCCATCAATACCTACCTATATGAATTATTCAATGAAGATAAGAGGAAAGGTCCTATATCAGAAAGGAATTGGGGTGTTTTTTATGCTAATGGAAGTAGTCTTTATTCCTTGAGTTTTAGTGCTTCCAACATGAGTAATGCAAATTCTCAAGGATCATTTTGTGTGGCTAAAGATGATGCAGACACTGATAAATTGCAAGCTGGATTGAGCTGGGCTTGTGGACAAGGCCAAGCTAACTGTATAGCTATTCAATCAGGGAGACCTTGCTATTCCCCCAATAATGTGAAGAGCCATGCCTCTTATGCTTATAATGATTATTATCAAAAGATGCATAATGCTGGTGGAACATGTGACTTTGATGGTACAGCTACAACAACTACTGAGGATCCTAGTAAGTCCATGTGCCTTCTTGTTTTCTGTTTTATTTCCAATCTTCTGGCATGTTACTTATGTCACACTTTAAGTTGTTTCTCTGCACTGCCAAATATATGTAACCAAGGTTTTAAATTGCAATTTGAGATTGCACAAAATTGTAGACAAATGCAGCCACAATTTGCCACAATTGCAGTTTTCGACTGTGATTTAAAACCTTGTATATATAAATTATAACCATGTGCTCCTAGAATTGTTTTCTTATTGCAACATGACATTGATAAGCTTGGATCCCATAATCTGCTACCAAGGTTTTAAATTGTCGCCATGGTTGTGGCTTCATTGTTCTTCTTGATATTACGAAAAATTGTGGATAAAGATGGTCGATGTGGCCACAATTCTGGTCACATTAGAGTCACCGTCACTCAAGAAACCTTGATCTTGCGGCCAAATCACAGTTGCAGACCATTTTTTAAAACCTTGCTGCTATCCTATTAGTATCAATGACTTAAGAGTTAAGACATTCTGTGAAAAATATTACAAACGAATTATTAACCAATTAAAAAAAAAAAAAAAAGAACAAGTTGAAGAGTAGAGGGACTCCTAAAAAAAAGTATAAGAGTAGAGGGAGGAAAGTCTTTTTGAGAAAAAAATAGCTTAAGGAGAAATAAATTTCACTTTTCACATATTTTGACCAACAGGGGTAAAAAAATAGTAATCGACTCCTTCAAAAATTTATCTAGCAAGAGTACGAAAATATTATCATGCCCTCTGACCTCTGTTGAGGAATTTTAGAAGAGCTATGCAATTTAATGATGGAAATTTTGCTGCATTGCAGGTTATGGATCTTGTATATACGCCGGAAGGTGAGATATGACTCTGTGTACATCAATTATGAATAGACTTACTAGTACTACTCCCGTCACTATATATAAGATGATTTCGACTAATTCATATTATTTTAAAAAAAAATAATTTAGTTAATCATATTAAATTTTGTCAATTATTTATATTATTCTTCTAAAGTTATCTGTCATTTTGTTTTCTACTTAATTATTTCTCATCAAGAAATAATTAATGTTTGAAAAGAAAATACTGTAATTAATTAAGGATATTATAGGATAAAAATAATTAATACACCTGACTTGAATAACATCTAATGAAAAGGAACAGACAATAGAGTTAAAAGGGTCTTTTATATATATATATATATATATATATATATATATATATTAACGGAGGTAATATTTGTTATGATTTTCATATCTGATATGGTTATTGAATATTTTGAGAACAGTGCTAACGCAAGCATTGGTGGAAGAAGTTCATCTTCTACAGCACTTGGACTTGGACCTGCAAGTCCAATTGGAGCTGGTTTGAACCTGCAAGTGTCCACACTTCAGTATTTGATATCGTTTATTAGTTTATTTTTGGCTCTGGTGTTGTCATGACCAGAAGGTCACTTGGTTATACATTTCAATTTCATCAATTGTTTTTTTTTGGTCCATACTTTATGTTCAGATCTCTGTGCCATCTTGTATGGTCTATTTGGGGTCATTGTAGCTTATATTCTCTAGGTAGGTATTTGAAGAAATTTAGTGCTTTAGCTGGAGAAGACAAACGAGAGATTGGGCCTACAAGAAACCATTGTCATTGTTGTTCACATACAAATGTAGTCGATTTATGAGTAGTGAGTAATGTCATTTCTAAATGACTTTCCCCACATACACGCATATTTTACAACGTGTTTGGAACGCTATAAAGCCACATCCATTCCAAATCCATGTTAATGATGTGTTTTTACTTTAGATGAATGTGGAGAGAGAACAATGATCCACGTTACAAAATTCATTCCAAACTTGCATGTAACGTAATTACATATTTTATTACCATACACATTCTCAATTACGATCTGGATCAATCAAAAACAGGCTAATCAAAACTAGTTTGAGGATTATCTACCAGCTGCAGCATCTACAGCCACATATCAACCACTCATAACTAATTAGTTAAATACTTAAATATTTATTTTACACTTAAATTATTAGTAACCACTGGATATAAATTCAACGGCTATATTTTAAACTATCATTAATGATTTTCTTTTCCTTGTATTGAAGACCGGAATAAAGTAAGGATTAACCGTGGGCCTCTAACCAACCTCCATTAAGAGTCAAGATTAAGAAACCTGTAAAGCATCCAATTTCATATCCTTCATGCTGCCCTAGATAAGGAAAACAAACAGAATGGCTTTAGTTGAACACATGCTTACCCTTATTCATATATCCGGAGGAAATTTGGACCTCAAAGGTTAACTATCAAAAAGGTATACCACAAAACATTAGGCAAGAAAATGCACGATTTGAAAAAGATAGCAAGAAAATGCATAATTTGTAAAATATATAGAACAGTTCATACAAATCACCTACAATGGAAAATCTACTGTAGGTGAGATTTTAAGAGTGGATGGAATTCAGATTTAACTGCAAAAGTTATACTATACGGACTTTCATTTCATCATATTGTGATATAAATATTCATTTGGTAGTTGATTTGGTCAGACTGAGTCATCAGATTCCTCAGAATCAGTCCTGTCAAGTTCCCCTGCATTAGTAAGATGGAGCATCATGTTTTGGTGCAGGCTTAGGTGCAGGTTTTTTATTGGCACCTCGGGCATTCTCATCCCCTTCCTCTTGCTCAGCTGCTTCCACATGTGAATCTCAGTCAAGAAAATAACCAAAGTTGACACTAGTTTATCCCATGAAACCCATATGTCTATGAGTGAGGAAAGGAATAAGTAAAAAGGAAAGAAATATGCAACAGCAATGATCACAATACTACTCATTTTAAAGAGAACAGTTCAAAGAGAGTCATAGATTTGTATTTTAGGATTGAAAATTTACTAAATTGCCATTTCACACAAACAAAGATGTAAGGATATCAAGATTGTCCGCTGCTCCTCCAGCCATGATTTTGAGAAGATCTTTCTCAACACGAGAGACAAGCTCAGGCTGAAAATTGGGAAAAAGAACTAAAAAAAGTTATTTACGAGAGCATGCATATATAGGTGAAGATCCAATAGAGGAGCTGTGAAGTGTTCATTCCCAATCATAAATGTACCACTTCTTCCATCCTCACTAAATGACAAATCTAGTGACTTGTCTTCTGATGAAGAAGCGTTGTTTTCATTCAAAAGACATTCTATCCGCTCCGCCACATTGGGTGGAACTCTTAAGTATGAATTGCTCCTCCATAGGACGTATTTGGATGCTAAATGATTTGATTTAGAAAACAAATAAATGAAATGAACTGAAATGATTTAGAAATCAAATCACATGTTTTGTACCCATTATAAGAAATGGGATTCAAATGGATTTGGAAATTAATTATTATGTTTTGAATTTATTAAATTAAAACAGAATTGATTTCATTTCATTTTATTATTTTTCATTTCTACCATTTTATGATTTTAATATAATATGACATTATGAATGAATTTATAACATGAAATCCCCTCTCTTCCCCCAACATAAAAATAAACAAATAAGTAAAACATCATAATCATCAAAACTTAAGATAAGCAGCAAATGTAATATTCCTGAATAGTTTTCTATTTCCTATATCAATCAGCAAGTATATTGATATAAGAACTAAAAAATAAAAGAGTGTACACACATTAAATTCATTACTTTCTTGAAGAGGCAATGCATAAATTCATGTTTTAACAACTTATTTAGGATAACAGCTAGAACGATTATTGGACAATGAACATCAAAAGAGTCATAAAAGAGAAAACAAAAAAGTAACATGAGAGGAAAACAATCAGCAGGTGCTAGTTGCTACAAAGAGAATTAATACTGTTAAATTCAAATTAATTACAAAAGCTATTTAGAACTAGAATTCCCAACGATAACCATCCCATGAGCAAAGATAACATGAATTCAGCATCACCGTATGAGAAATAAAATACTGCATTGCACTTAAAAAAACTATGTAGAAATATATTTTGAGAAAAAGGGCTACAGTGAGTTAGTGACTTTTACACAGTAACTTAATCACAATTCACAGTAAATTTGTGGACTTTTAAAATAATTCAAACGGTGATTTATGATTGAATAACATTGTAAAATTATTTTATACTGTCATTATATATACGTTAAACTTATACTTTTATACATAGTTTAAAATCGAGTCAGAACTAATGGTCACTAGTTTGGCCCGCATGATCCGGTCTATAATAAGAAAAATGAAAAGGGAATATGGAGACGTGAGGAAGTGCCTATACTGTATTGCAAGCAAAGCAACGGTAAAGGTTATCTTCTTGCACGCTTGTAGCAGATTTTTTGCATCCTAGTTCTATCCATTTTCTTTTTTCCTTGTTAACTCGGTTGAATTTTGACATCTGAGAGTGCAGAGGAGTAAGGGACCACTTTAAAAACTAAAATATAAAAATAAACTGAATGTATCACTAAATTATCATAGTTTAATTATTTTATTGGACAAAAACTTTTTTTAGTTAATAAATTGTTACTTATTTTTATTTTTATTTATTGTATTTCAAATATTAAAAATAGAAATAAAAAATGAAAAAAATCATTTTCATTTTCAAATTAAAAACAAAATAAAATTTAGGTGATATTTCTGACTAAAAATAGAAATAAAAATAGATTTTCAGATCCCTTAATTTGTTAGTAAATGCAGATAATAAAACTAAAATATCAATTTATTTATAATATTTTCAAATCATTTTTTTCCTCTTTCTTTTAACATTATTTAAATAAAGTATTTCATTTTTTTCTCATTCATTAAAAATTAGTCCATAATTAAAAATTAAAAAAATTAAACACAAATAAACATACGCATAATTTGAACCGCTTTATTCATTTGTTGTAATGCAAATTAAGAGGACTGAGTATCTTTGAAATGTTTGAAGAATTAAAAAAAAAAAACTTTATATGATTAGAATACAACTCTCAGTGTACAAAAATTAAATTATCATAGTACTATAAATAGTTGAGACAAAAGAAGTAAAAAAAGTACATATGCATGTATTTGGAAAAAATGGTACACTTAAACTAATATACATCATAACATCAATATATAATACATGAAACAGAAATAAGGACACACAAGCATGGTACCTATGTCTCCGCTAGTTAACAAAAGGTAAAAGGGCGGAACAACTTCCAAAATGCCACAATTTGAAAAATAAATTGTCAAAGTGCCATCCCGCAAAAGAAATTTCGCCATGCATTCCAGCGAAGTTCATTGGCTGAGTTGGCAATCAACCAGTGGCCAACGTAATTCGCTACATGCAATAGCAAAATAGGTCTTCCGATAGCGCCTGTATGTATGAAGTTCGCTAGGGTTCATAGCTAAGTAGGAGTGAAATTCGCTTGCAGCCCTAGCTGATTATGTACAGTTTCAAAAAGTGATATAAATGATTATGAAGTTCGCTGCACATCTTAGCTAGTTATTTGAAAATTAAATTCACGCTAAAACCCGTTTGACTTGACCTTGCCCAAAGTCTCGTTGAAAACTAAATTCTGTAATTTAAGATTTTGAGTGGCTATTTTGTAGAATATAATTATAATTATTTTACGTATCCCACTCTGTTGAGTCTCATTACCCACATGCCGATCATTTCTACCAAACCTGCGATGATCATCGTTGGCAAGCAATTATATTGTGAGGAGGAAAAAATCAATTTCTTTTTAAGACAAAATTAATTATATTTATGTAAATAATTAATCTCATGCATGTGATCCATATTAATCGTAATGATAATTTTATACAATCATTTTTTATTATCACTTTGAGCATCTCCAAAGTGAGTACTTATATGAGTAGTTTAAAGTTAAATAATGTTACTTATCAAATTTTTATTGGAGTTGATGATTTGATAATATGTTACTTAAGTAAGTTATTTATATAAGTAATTGTTATTTAATTAATTATTATAGAAAAAGAATAATTTTTAAATTTAAAATTTAATATAACTCAAGTTAATTCCTTCATTTAATAACTTTAGCATTAAAATATTTTTTTGTGTGAAATTCTTAAATATATGCATTGTAGGGTTCAATAATTTAACCTTGCATGTAGGTGAATATCCGTCGGATGTACAAAATCCAATGATACTTTAATTAGCTTTTTTTAAGAAATGATACACAGATATATTTCTAATATTTTTTATTTCTCTTTATCTATCAGTTTGTGTCACATCATTAGAATCTAAAAATATTTGATGAACATTAAAGAATCTATTCAATACCACCTAGATAAAGAAAAAAAATATAAAATTTACAATGTAATAAGAAAAAAAAATATATTAATAGAATTTTTAAAATAAATGATAATTCACTTATATTATTCTATTATAAATCCTATCATATTTATGTTTTTGTTTCTCTTTTTCTTTAAGACATAGGAACGTTCACTTAACATTTTTTTTCATCCACCCTGTTGTACTTTTTCCCTTTTCCTCTACATTTATTAGGCTAGGACAGCTGGAGGAGCGACCTCTGCCTTTATGTGGTGTTTATAAAAAGCAAACTCCAACTGAACGTACAATTTAAAGTAAATACCTTACCTATTTCGCTGTCTGACACAGCGAAATAGGAATGCGCCAGCACTCTCAGCAATATATTTCGCCGCCATCTCCAGCGATTTCAGACAATGTTAGGGGCACTCCATGCAACCAATCCGGCCATGCTAAGTCAGCCATGTAATTCGCTGCTTCAAGCTGCGAAATATGCCCCGTGGCATTTCGACAATTTATTTTGTTTGACTGGCACTCTGATTATATTTTGTGTTGACTGTGACAGTTTGACAAAAGTTTCTAAAAGGGCTACCATGAATTCATATACACGAAAATTATGTGAGCCAAGGTATATGTGAATTTATAGTGTCTAATGAAGATTTGTCATTATTTTTGGCAACACAACTTTATACGGATATTATTATCAGGAAAAACTAATCAAAAGTATAACCAGGTTGTATATTACTACTTTTTACCATCTGATAATAAAAATAGATAATTACACATTACAAAAGAAAGTGAAAGTGAGGCCATGCTACCCCACCCTATACATGATTACATATATTCCCAACTAAATTCTGTTCCCAATCCCCGTAGCTATTTGCTGAGAGAATAAGCCTTCTACCATTATCCTCCAAAGTCAGTGCAGCCCATAAAATTTTGTTCTTCACAATCAGCATCCCCAACTACATTAATATCACACCTACTGAAATAATTACATAAGCAAAATTTGTGAGTGTCAAATTTGTTTAGGGCATGGTGAGTGTCAATCTTAAGAACTTTTTATCTAAACTAGTATTGTATCCGTGCATCAACCCAGTCCGATTTACAAGACATTCAAACTAGATTATGAAAAAAAATATTATTATTGATTTTATAATTCTCTAAAAATACATTTGAAATTAATTTTTAATTAATTACATAATAAAATGAGTAAGAATAAAAATAATAATAAGTTGTAAAAAAATATCAAGTTTTTCAGTTAAATTTTGCATGAAAAAGATAATTGATGTTAAAGTTGTAGTTGTTTTGAAACGATTTAATCAATCAGTCATTATTAGGTAATGTTAGACAAACAATTTTTTTTAATGTTATTTATAGCATCAATTTTAATTCATGCCACTATGTTACAAATTTGAAATTAGTGGCAATTTAAGTCGATGCAAAAGAGTTTTGATTTTTTTATTTGAAAAATTGAACATTTGTGTCAATCTAGCAATGATAGTGTACGTGGTAATATATGTTCGAGAGTTTAATGTTCATGCACTGTAAAATAATTTTATATTTTCATTCAAAAATTATCGTTTGAATTATTTTATGATTATTATTTTAAAAGTCAAAAAATTTATCATATATGATAAATTGTGATTGAATAATTATATAACATTTTTTACATTATCAATATATAATATTTTTTTCTATGTTTGAAGCATGATGTTCTAACACCATCATTTGAAAAGTCATATGAAAAGAGCATGAATTCATGTTTCCAACATTGTTCAATAAGAAATGGCCCCCAAATCATCCATATGTCCGTGGGTGAACATGTGCTTGACATCCTTTAAGTCTTGAAACTTATTAATAAATAGTTATTTTTAATATAACAAGCTTCATTCCTTACTTAGGGTTCTATTTCCCCTTTTCTAATTATATTTTTTAAAATAATTCATGTTTCATAAAAAAGATAATTATTGCATTAAATTTGTCAATTATTTGTATTATTATTTTAAAACTATTCTTTTATTCTCTCTTTATCTAATTACTTGTTTCTCATTAATGTTTAGAGAAAAATAATTTAATAAAATATAAAAATTAAATAATAATGTATCTAAAAATTAGAAAAAATTCTTATAAAAAAGGGGACAAACATGGTATCCTTCTTTTCAAGAATGTTAATTAGAAACAGAGGGATTACTTCTTAAGCCTTAACTAGCCTTGTTTTCAACAAATGAACACCCATTAACTCTTTTCCCCCAACAACTTTACAATTACATACATCATATCCTTCCAAGTTCCAACAAGGTTCATAGATCCATTTCCTTCCATTCTTCACGTGATATAGAGTATAGACACACAATGTTCTCCCCACACTCGGTTCCCCTTGGGTCGTAGTGTCATCATCCGAAACTTCCTCATTATTATGCTCATCTAATTCAGCTTTTCATATGTTCATGCTCTCAATATTAATGTATATATATATATACATATACTTTCTTACTTATATGACATAAATATATATATATATATATGCTTACTTTCTTACTTATATGAAATTTATGTCACAGTGGAGAACAATTCTTTTGTTGGAAATTCATGTTGCTCATTCATACCCCTCCTTTAATTACACTAGATTTGTTTCTGATGAGATCTTGTTCTCTAGTGACCCTACCCCACCCATCTTTGCTTTCTTCGTGATCTTATCGTGTTGTTGCCCTGTTGACATAAACTATAGTATCTTGGACAATTCACTACTACAAAATTGGCATTTTAAGACGGTTCCAAACCCCATACAAAGACGGTTGAAGAACCGTCTTTGTATCGCGCATCTTTAAAATAAGACTTTCAAAGACGGTTATGAAACTGTCTTCGTAACAAATGATTCTAAGACGGTTCACTAAAGAACCATCTTAGAAGGAGTGAAAAAAATAAAAAATAAAAATAAAAACCATGCATTCTAAGATGGTTCTCACGAATGACCGTCTTAGAATGTGACTATTCTAAGACGGTTCCTCACTGAACCGTCTTAGAAGGTGTGAAAAAAAAATAAAAAATCATGTATTCTAAGACGGTTCCTGTGTATGACCGTCTTAGAATGTGACTATTCTCAGACGGTTCCTTGCTGAACCGTCTTAGGAGGAGTGAAAAAATAAAAAAAATAATAAAAATCAAGCATTCTAAGACGGTTCCTACGTATGATCGTCTTCTTTGGTTATATTCTAAGACGGTTTCCAGAAGAACCATCTTAGAAATTACCTTTTTTTAAAAAAAATAATTAATTTAAATTAATTTTTTTAGGAATATTTTTTCTTTTCAATAATCAATTTATTAATTTATAAACTCTTAAACATTAAGTAAAAACCAGACTATTTTTATAAATAAAAAAGTTAGTAGAGTGCATAAAACTTCAATTATAAGCATTCTGAACAATATGAAAAACAGAAAAAAAAAATAGAAATATAAAGTATCAACAAAAAAAAAAACAGAAAAAATAAATGCACTGAAAGTTATTGTTCATATTCTTATACTAAAAACAAGTACTCAAAGTTCACATTTTATTGAAAGGTAAGTGTGAACTTTCAGTAATTTTCACATATATCTAGCAGTGCTCCGCTATATTACTACACACACGGGATTAAATACCAGTAACTACACACTCATCACAATTTCAAGCACACTTATGTTTTACTAGTTTGTCTCATCTTCCATAAAATTAGTGCTTAGTTGTTAACAGTGTCTTGTTGGCAAGGACACTAATGATAGTAAAAAATCTCATTTAATTAGAGAAGATAAGAAACAGACCAACAATTATCGAAACAAAATCATAACCATCCACAATTTCACATTCATCATAAATATGTTCCTATGGCCCGACACTCACCTGACAAAGAAGTTTCATAAATATGCTAAATATAAAATCCAAGTATAGTTATCAAGATCATAAGATCAATTCTCCAAAGAGGTCACATGCAGGACTTTTTTGAGATCAGGACATTTAGTTTAACAGGATATATATAATTTTCTATTTTATTGCAGTACAATATATTTTTCTGGCCAAATGACAAACTATCAAACACAATTAGTCACCAAAAATAGAGTCAATTGGAGATTTTGCTTTTACCTCATGTGCTCCTTAACACAATATATTTTCGGATCCTGTCAAATCAACAAGATTCAAATGTAAAACACAGGAGCAAAAAAGCATAAACAAAATATCAAAACCAAACAATTAGAGAACACAGGAGCAATACAAGTTCGAATAATCTCTGGAAAAATATACTAGCAGATGGAATTGAACATTCATGAGATAAACTCAAGAACGCCACTAATAAAAAGGCTAAGGTAAAATGCATGAAAAAACAATACACAGAAATCATGGCCATAAAGGATGCTTCAGACATTCTATTGCCAAATAGGTATATATAAAGCGGATAATTGTTAGTGGAATGATAAAATCATGTTCATATAGCACAAAACACCTCAGGTGCCATCCAACGGTAAGTTCCAGTCTCTACAGTCATCATTTCAGTCACAGATTCTTCACTTGCCAAACCAAAATCAGCAAGTTTAACTAACTTCTGGTTTTTTGTGAGAAGCAGATTGTCTAATGGTAACAATTTGAAAAGAATTGTTCAAGTCAATCAGACTATTAATAGTAGAAATCATCAGTATAGACATATATTGCAAACTTAAAACATTAATGTCAAAAGCTATTATGATTAACTGTCATATAGAGCAAAAGCTCCAACCCAGAAATACAAGGTAATGTATGTATTTTCACAATAAGTTAACAATTTCCTTTCCTTTTCATGATTTGCAGAGAGGATAGTAAACATGTTTCACAAAAAGTTAGAATCTTTGAAGGAAATTTGGCTTTAGAAAAAGCATTACAGGACAAAAGCAGCCACTAGATAATATATTGGCATGCTGCCACAGTGCAACCACTATAAGAAATAACAATTTCAGGTACCAATTTTCCTAAAGCACATAAAATAAGAGGAGTTTTCTTTCGTTCCTACAATAACAAATATGACTGACTTTCAACTACCAAGACTAACAATTTAAATATTGCTTTATTATATAAACAAAGACACAAGGAGAAAAAATAACTCCAGGACAAAGTTCAAAATGCCCTTCAGTATTTAAGAGAAAGATCAACATATAACCGAGCATTATAATTGAAGGACCCCATATCCATGGAATCTATAATAAAACAACAAACATTAAAATAAAACTTAGCCATTACGAAAAGGTTGAATGCTGAAACTAACATAATGAATGCTGAAACTTAGCCCAAAGAGAGTTGAACAAGTTAAGGGAACAAGTAATGAATGCTGAAACTACAAAGGCTGAATGAATGAAAGATGCTTTCTATAGACCATACAACAAAATATGCATGAACAAACATTGATAGAAATTGAATTGAAAATTAGAATTTTTTTCCTCACTTTCCTTGAGGAGCTTAGGTAGTTGAAATGTGGATAAAGGAAACGATGTGGGACATCATGAAACAGATGAAGAAACACCAAACAAAGCTTTAATTGACCATTTAAACCAAAACAAAAACACCAAAACAAAAGGATGAAACAAAACACACACTAAAATCAACACATGACAAAGTTCAATTTCCTTGAACTTCAAATTAGCAGAAACATGTCATAACAGAACAAACATAAGAGAGAAAAAGAGAGAGAGAGAGAGACATTACCAACTCTTTCCTAAGCTCCATAGCAGCATCCTTATAGCTACTCTTGTTTCCGGGGCTGCTACCACAGAACACAAAAATCCTCTTGAACCTGGATTGTTGTTTCATCTCAGTTTCTTCACCTTCCATTTTTTCCTAATGTGAAATTGAAAACATCACACACAACAAACAAACTTACCTTTGGAGGCCACCACGATGGCAACGAGGGTTTTAGGGCAAAAAATTAAAAGCTAGAGTGAAAGAGATGAACAGAAGAATAAGCGGTTCTTTTGTAAGGGCAAAGACAAAAATAAAAAATAAAAACACTGAAACCCTATGAGAAAGAAACAAAGTGTGAGAGAGAACAGGAAGTTACAGGGTCTGCGAAGCAATCGAGCGGAAAGTTCAGCAATTAATCTCCGCCATCAACTTCTGCCACAGCCACGGCGTCTACCACCGCTATCTCAAGCCGGAAAGCCTCCTCCTGGACCAACACGATAACCTCAAAGTCTCTGACTTCGGACTCGCCGCTTTCTCCGAACACCACAAGGAGGACGCGCTCCACTCTTTCTTCTCCTAGACGGCGCCTCCCACTACCCCTGCCGCAACGACGGCGATGCAGACGAGGGAGGATTCGACAAGGGGTTTGGGATTTGGGAATGTGAGGACCAAACGAGATGAACTGCTGCAAGAGAGAATAAAAATGTTGTAAACAAAAATAGAATGAAGTTCAAAAATATATATAAAAAAAAAAGGATGCCTAGTTTCAAGGACGGTTAAGATAGAAAACTGTGTTTGAAAATATATTATAAAGATGGTGTTTTGTTAACCGTTTTTAAAATATTGTACTTATTTACAAAATTGCCACCGGTTCAATTTTTAAAACAGTTTTGTTACAACTGACTTAGATTGTGCGTCTTGGAAACCATATTTTGTAGTAGTGATTATTGAGTTTGATTTAATAGTTTAATACTATAACTATAATTGAAACATGTCAAAGTTGGTATAGAAGATAAATACAACTTCATCAAGTAGGATAATAAGATTGGATGCGGATCCTCTTCAGCTCTCTCCTGCGGCATTACAGTCCGCTGGATGAATCTGGTGGTTAAAGAAATACACTTGTCTCTCTTAGAAGCTCGTTTCAAAGTAAATGTTGGGGGTGTTATTTTGTGTTTTGTTTAGTGTGCTGTTTGAATCGACTTTTCTTATATCTTATACTAACCATTGATTTTCAATATCATATTAAAAATATAAAAGAATTATTTTAAAATATTAAAAATATATATTTTATATTTTAAAAGTATTCCAATAGGAAAATTGCATTTTATGTATAAAAATACTAAAATAATAAAAATAATGACTGACTAAAGTATATTTTTAATTTGAATAAATAAACCATTATTAAGTAAATAAACATTTAATTAATATAATTTGTTATTTTTACCTGTTTAAAATTTATGTAAATAAAAAGAAGACATTTTCAATTTATATTATTTTATTTTTCTAAATAATTTATTTTTAACTCCTTTTTATTTTTCCTCTCTTATTTATTTCTTCATATATATACAAAAAGTGTTAAAGAGAGCCGCATTTT